>RJWJ010030702.1:0-19765 GCA_004363605.1 Indri indri | reverse complement strand
CGGCAGTGAGGGGAGTGAGGCTTCTTCGGGGGTTGCCTAATAGGCTTTAAGACACCAAGAAATACGCATGCTTGTGTAGGTCTTTGCCGTTCACTAGCATTCTATAAATACAGTGTCCAAAACGCATCCACAGGTGTAACTGAGTGAATGAATGAATGAATGAATGGTTTAAGTTGTTCATCTCTGCAACCCCATAGACGGGTTTTATCCCCTCCTTCCCATCCCTTCCAGGTCCCCTTTTATAGCTGGGAAAAGTGAGTATTTGGAAAGATGAGTTGTTCAAGGTCATATCTTATTCCTAGTCCAGTGTCCTTGCCCCAATTCTGCGTGGAGAAAGGTAGGTGTGAGGAACTGGTAGGCTGTTGGCCAAGGACGCTGGGCAGAGGTGAAAGTGGCAGTGAGATAGTGCTTGCCCCTGCCCCAGACTGCCCGTTGTGATTTTGGAATGCTAATAAGGAAGCATTTCCTGCTGCCAGGAACTCAGAATCCCTGGACCGAAGAGGTGTTCCACGGATGATTGGGGCAGGTCCTGCCCTCTTCCCTCCTAACCTCTGGAGGAAGAAGCAGAGAGTCACTGATGCCTGCTTGATGAGGTACAGGTATTTGGCCCCAGGTTGCTCTCCCTAGCTTCTTGCCTTCACTGAACTTCCTTTTCAAATGAAGCAAAGCTTGGGAAAGTCTGTGAAATGTAATCCTCCTGGGGTGGGGGAATGGAAGGGGCATGTGAATGCTTTGGGATGGCCTGTTGTGACCTCACCTTTTAGGAGAGGCTGAGAAATGGAAAGTGCTGGTAAAGGAAGCCATTTTCTGTAGCTCTTTGGCAGGAAGAACTGTATGAGTCTGGTGGTTTGCTGATGACTAGCCCAGGACAAAAGCAGATTGCCTCTGTCCTCTACTTAAGACTGATCAAATGGTTAAACTTGTATTTTCTGTAAAATAACACACCCTGTTTGTTTTGAAATAAATGTTGGTAGCATTAAATACAAAGAAGCCAGGTTTAAAATTTTAGTATCTATTGTGGGCATCACAGATGCTTACATTAAAGAATGAAAGACTAGAAGCAAATTCTGAATGACAAAGATCATTATGAATAATCTAACAATGTAAAAGGTCTAAAAATATTTATGTATAAAATTCATTAGTGCTTTAAGTGGGGTTTGTACAGTCTTGAATCTTATTTCAGGAGGGGTAGTGAGAACTGAATTCCCCCATGCAACCTCACTGCTGTGAAAGGGAGAGATTGCCTGGGGGAGGATAGAGTCCCCCACTCTGCTCACCCCCACCCCTGGGAGTGCCCCTAGGCCATACTTTTGTGTAATGGGCAAGTTAAAGGAAGAGGCTTTATGCTTCTGTCCGTTCAGTGTTCTCTGTTGAGAGTCCTAAGGGGAACTGCTTCCTCCTTGAGGATCTCCTTACGTATCCAAAGTGAGATGCTCCATTGCAAGGGGAAATAATTGCAGTGAAACGGTCTGTAGCTTTTCAGCATGGGAGCTGAGGCTTACACTATGAGTATTCACTCCCCAGTGACTCAGCCTTTTGTTGGGGAACCATTCCTCCCCTTACGGTTAGGGAGGTGACCAGGGAGGTGATGGTAACTGAGTCTACCAGGACTTGTCCTGAGGCTCAGTGATGAGACCTGTCTTCTCTTGTGGGTGTGGTGGGTTTCCCTAGTGATTAATCCTTCCTTCCCCTATTGGTATAGTTCTTACTGGCCTCATTCTCAGTTGAATGACTAGCAGGAATATTTACTTCACATTTTATTAATTACAGTTGTTAACCTCAGTATGAAGCAATACCGAGGAAAGTTTGTGCTGAATTTCAAAGAGGGCCTTATAGCGTCATGGAGGAAAACCGGAGTGTTTTCCTGGTCTACTATATGAGGAAAGGGCCATCTCCCCATTAAGATGGGATGGAGAATAATCTTCTGTGACACACGAAATAAGACTGATTCCTTGTAGCCTATTCGTTGGGCCAACATAACTCTTGCCACAGTAACTACTGTATATGGAAGAGAGATTAATTCATAAGTGAATCAAATAGTGCACAGCATTTGCTCTTTGGTCAGTGAGTGGCTTCTCAAACTTGATTTAACACTTAAGTAGGTATACTCCTCTGAGGGTACTTGGGAGTAGGCTGGCACTTTCACTACAGTAGAGAGAAACCATGGGTTAAGAGCTTGTGATGTGATTTCCACACTCTGTGGTGAAAATACAATTTTCATGCAACAAACTGAAGTTTTATCAGCATTCGTAGGAGCTCATCCTGTGTCCTGATGGTTAGACTTCAAAAAACTATTTTCCCTAGACCAGTGGTCTAGTAAATATTAGAAGTGACAATTCTAACTAAAATATAAACACCAGGATCCTTAGGAGTTAGGAAAATGGGGATAGCTAGAGATGGTGGTTAAGAGTTGGATTTTGGGCTGGGCATGGTGGCTCACACATATAATCCTAGCACTTTGGGAGGTCGAGGAGGAAGGATTGCTTGAGGCCAAGAGATTGAGGTTGTAGTGAGCTATGATGACGCCATTGCACGCTAGCCTGAGCGACAGAGTAAGACCCTGTCTCAAAAAAAAAAAAAAAGGTGGATTTTGGAGTCACACAGTATGGGTTTTAATTCTCTTCGTCTTCATAATAGCCGTGACCTTGGCTAGTATGCTCATCTCTTCTAGTCCCTTTATTTCCCTGGTAAAATGTGCGGTAAGGATTGCAACCTCATAGGATTGCTTTGAAGACTAAAACATAACAAAGTACTTAGGCCAGTGCCTGATAGATGGTAAGCCCTTTATAAATATTAGCTATTATTATTTAGAAAGAGATTCCAAATTAATATTCGGCCAAGTATTTCATTGTACAGGGGTACCTGTACAGGAGATACATATGTAAGAGAATTGTGCCTCAGAGTGGACCTGATTAGCTTATCACTTTGAACTTCTAATTTCCAGATGCCGGCTATGAGTTTGACATCTGCTTCACCTCAGTGCAGAAGAGAGCAATCCGGACCCTCTGGACAGTGCTGGATGTCATTGACCAGATGTGGCTGCCCGTGGTGAGGACCTGGCGCCTCAATGAGCGGCACTATGGGGGTCTGACTGGCCTCAATAAGGCAGAAACTGCAGCCAAGCACGGTGAGGCCCAGGTCAAGATCTGGAGGCGCTCCTATGATATCCCCCCGCCGCCGATGGAGCCCGACCACCCCTTCTACAGCAACATCAGTAAGGTATGGACAAACGGAGGTTTGGTCACTCTGCCAGGATTAGAGGGTTAGAATTGGGGCCTCATTCTTTTTCTTTAGCTTTTATGAATGTCTGCCTAGTCTCACTGAATTTATAATTTATGATAAAATAGTTAATCATAATCTCCCTCTTCAAGGAATAACCTTCACTTACTAAAAGAGTTGCTAGTTTGTGTTGTTTATCTAAGAATACTTTATTTATAGCTTTTTTTTTTTTTTAAGAGATGGGGATCATGCTATGTTGCTCAGGCTGAATTTGAACTCCTAAGCTCAAGTGATCCTCCCTTTTCAGCGTTCTAGGTAGCTGGGACTGTAGCCAAGGGCCATCATACCCAGCTCTAAAAGAATTTCTGTCTTTTTTTTTTTAATGTATCTATTGCTATATTATAAAACCCATCCATAGCCGTAGGGCCTTCCTTAACCAACTGCAAGTTAAAGTGAATTGGGAAGAACCTTGTTGTATAACTTTTTTTTTCTTTCTTCTTTTTTTGCTTTGTTTTAGGCCACAGGAATTTTTTTTCTTTTAAGTTATTTTGGACCCTGTGAGAGACCTTCACCCAGCACTTAACCCTTCAGGAAATGAGGAATGGGCAGAATTGATACATTGCAAAGTCATTTAATAGATGCAATTGCTAAGTAGTAAACTTGGATTTTTTTCTTTGTTTTTTTTTTTTTTTTTTAAAGGATCGTAGGTATGCAGATCTCACTGAAGACCAGCTACCCTCCTGTGAGAGTCTGAAGGACACTATTGCCAGAGCTCTGCCTTTTTGGAATGAAGAAATAGTTCCCCAGATTAAGGAGGGGAAACGGGTACTGATTGCAGCCCATGGCAACAGCCTTCGGGGCATTGTCAAGCATCTGGAGGGTATGTACCTTTTTTAGAGGGGACCTCAAGGAGGGATAAAGTAGGATTGTCAGGAATCAGGGACTTCCTTAGTATAAAGGAGACCTTTAAAAAAGGGCTGGACATACCGATAGCCTTAGAGATAGTCTAGATTGACTCTTACTGGAAAAACACCCTCTAATGCTGTTTCTCAAAATGTGTTCTGCAAAGCAGTGACAGCTGGACCTCCTGGGAGCTTGATAATCCATACAGGATCTCAGGTCCCACTCTAGACCTGATTCAGAAGCAGCATCTGTCCCCCAGGTGATTCAGATACATATTCAAGTTTGAGATGCCTAAACTAGGATTGCCAGTTGAAACTTCTGATAAAATTCTTCCTTAGCTACAACCTGGCACAACTTAACATAGGAATCTCAATTTGCATCTTAAATTGTTTCACCCGAGGGCCTAAATGCCCAGGTGTGCTGATTTTTGGCAGGCTGGATAGACTATATTTTTGAGATCTATATCCCATTTTGGTAGGGATATCTACCATATATACCTTTCTGTAGTTTGTTGGTGGTCCATCTCAAAATCTTGTATACCTTTTCCTGCTTTTCAGTTTAATGGCTAGGAAATAAGTATTAGGGACCATTCCTTGGGTTCAGAACTGCCATTAGATGGGAAAGGATGTCTTACTTTAATTCCTGTCAAAGTACTTTGTCATCCAGAGGACAAAAGAGTAAACCTGGAGGGGTGATGTAGATTCATATCTTGTGTGGCTGATCACGGTGGGTGTTTTCAGGTCTCTCTGAAGAGGCTATCATGGAGCTGAACCTGCCGACTGGTATTCCCATGGTCTATGAATTGGATAAGAACTTGAAGCCCATCAAGCCCATGCAGTTCCTGGGGGATGAAGAGACCGTTCGTAAAGCCATGGAAGCTGTGGCTGCCCAGGGCAAGGCCAAGAAGTGAAGGCCAGCAGACAGAATACTGCCCAGGGAACACCCTCCCATTCCTCTGCACCCCTCCCCTGTACATGTCACACTGACCACATCTGGAGGCATCCTAAGTTGTAGCTGCAGATGGGGACCAGTGGCTCCCATTTTCATCTTAGTCATTTTTTCTCCTGCACCCACTCCCTTCATACAATCTAGTCAGAATAGCACCTCTGGGGTCTGGGTTCTCAGTCTAAGCCAGGGAAAGACTCCCCTTATCCAAGAGTTGAGAGGCAGTAACTCGGGGTTTGCCAGTGCTTTGTTTACTAGGGACCTGCTTGAGTAGGGGCTAGGGAAGAACCATGCGAAGGCATGACCAAATGAGGAGGAGCAAGAGAGCCTCTTTGCTCCCAGGAGCCGGTCCTGTACTCTTCCATAGTCAGGCCACTGCCTAGAGGGCTCTAGTCATTCCAGTGGAAGATGAATGTAACCTGCATGGTGATGTACAAAAACAGCAGTTTCCTCCCTGACCCCAGAGAAGGTTGGGATCAATCCTGAATTAAGTTTGTGTTGCATTTACTTTTACAAAAAATGAATATATAAATAATACAAAACGAAACCCCTCCCGGGGTTTTCTAGTGGCGGTTGAAATAGTCCCACATACGGTCATCAGAAAATAAGCCATTCCTCACACCAATGTGGGATGAGCTCCTTGACTTCTGATGGGTAGGAGTGCATCCTGCTATGTATTTCAGAATCCTTCCCTGTCCTTGTTTTATGGCAGTGAAATGCCTCTTGATCATGTCCAAGTGTGTCTTTCACTGTCTGATTTCTGAGTCATGTTCTAGTTGCTTGGCCCTGCCATGTGGGCCCAGTACTCATTTTAAGCATAACTGTACTAATCTTTTTTTCAGATCAGTATAATAAAGGAGTGATGTGCAATATTTTCATGTGTGATGCGTAAGACCTTTTGTCTGAGGAAATCTTTGCATTTCACCTTGAAACGTCACTCATTACCCAAGTCCTTGTACGACGGGCTCAGGAGTTTTAAGACAACCAGTCACAACTTTGTACAATCTGGTGCAAGTTTTCCACGTGAGCCCGAAGGGCTGAGGTCTGGGGTGGGATGTTGCTCCTCTGCAGCTCCTGCTCAGTGGTCCTGGTTACCAAATGTCCCTCAACGGCAAAGTCAGATTCCGAATCTCCATTATACCCTTTTTAGAGTAAGTAAAGGCTTTGCTGGATTTTTTTTTTTTAACCCTTTTCTATTAGTAATCTGTAAACTTGATTCATATCTTTCTTTCTGGCCCCTAAAGTCTGAACCCTGCCAGTCATCTAATAACATCCTTGGTTGAATGTGGTGGCATGTGCCTGTAATCCTAGCACTTTGGGAGGCCGAGGTAGGACAATCACTTGAGCCCAGGAGTTTGAGGCTGCACTGAGCTATGATCACACCACTGCTCTCCAGCCTGGGCAACAGAGCAAAACCCTGTCTCAAAAAAAAGAAAAAAAAAATCCTCAAAAATTATACACAGCTTTAAAAAATGACTTAGTGCAGTGGGAAGAACATAATTACATTATGTACACAACTGGCAAGGGGCATTGTTCACATTTGCTGCCTTTCCTCGAGGCCTTTGAAAAGATCATTAGAACATGAGAATGTCCGTGAGGCAAGAGAAAACATTTCCTTTCCCTTCTACTAGTAGGAGCAGGTAATACCCTCCATCTACTGAGCCCTGAAACTCCTCTGTGCCAGCCATTGCTGGATAAGAACCTGCGAAAGGGCTGGTAACTCCAGTTTATGGAAGAGGAAGTATGTGGAAATGTGCTCAGTACTGGAGCCCACATGAAGGATTTCAGTTAAACTAAATCCACGTCCTTATTCTAAAATTTAGTTTTAAGCATCTCGCTTTTCAAGTTGAGTTTTTCATGTGATCTACATAATAACCTTAGGAAGACCTTTTCTAATTTGAGTCTCCCAAGAGCCTGGTAGGGTGTTATCTTCCTAACCTGTATGGTATCCTAGACCAGAGTTGGTAATTTTGTTTGACCAAGGGCTCTTCACTGGGTCAGATTGGATTGGGTGGTTCACAGGGCACCCAACTCTAGCCGTGGGTGTAAGGGAGATATTATTGGTAGCAAAAGTTCCACCTTCCTCGTCAGAGATGAGTGCCAGAGAGCAAGGCCTGCTACAGGAGTGATGTGTCTTTGCAGAAAGACCCTTTCCTGTCTTGAGGCATCTGCTGCCCCGTTGTGTGACTCTTGGTTCCAAGTCCTCATCGGAGAAAGGGGCTCAGGCTTTGCCTTCTGTTGCCCTCTACTGCCACCCAGAGTCGAGTCCCATGGAGACTTAAATTTATTGTGCCAACTACTCAACACATATTTTACTTGATTTTCGCATCTCTTGAAAGTAGGTAGGTTCATCCCAATTTTTATGGATGAGGAAATAGGCTTGAGTGAGGGGGGCGGTTAAGTAATTTGTCTAAGATCTCACATGGATTAAATGGTGGAGCATGTTTCAAACTTAGGTCCTTCTGACTGCAAGCCCACATACTCCAGTGGCCCAGCTCAGTGACAGCTTGGGTAGAGCTACTCAGTCTTGCTGGCCAGCTCCAAGGAATGGGCGTCTGATTGTGACCACCAGGCCAGGCTCCACTGCTGGGGAATAAGGACTTTGCTCCCCACCCCACAAAACAGTGAGTGGGTACAGTCAGAGGAGAGAGGTATACTGGTTCAAATGACAAATTCTCCATATGCAGAGGGTAAGGTAAGCAAGTGCCATTCTGTGGCTGAACAGTAAAAGAAGCATGACTCTATTTTTAGTAGAGATGGGGTCTTGCTCTTGTTCAGGCTGGTCTCGAACTCCTGACCTCAAGCAATCCTCCCACCTTGGCCTCCCAGAGTGCTAGGATTACAGGTGTGAGCCACTGCGCCTGGCCAAGAAGCATGACTCTGAAGGTGAGATCAGCTCTCTGGAGGAAATCGTCCTCCACATAATCCATAGGGTCATCTGCTGGGAACTGGCTTCTGCCAAAATGAAAGTGCTTCCCTGTAGGGCAGCAAAAATGGCCAGCTGAAAAGGTAATCCATTTCAGTTGAGAACTCTAATGTGTTCAGCCAGTGCCAGTGAAATGATGAATGGAGATGCTGCCATAAATAGTGGATGAGGGAATCTGGAGTCTAGAACAGAGAGAGCCTGTCCATTTATTCAGCCCTGGGGAAGACAGGGGACCCCAGGGAGATTAAAATTCCTGGTCCCTAGAAACGCAGATTGTGCAGTAAAGCCACGGGAGTCTCTACCACAGGTCACTCGGCAGAACCTGCAACCCAGCCAGCTCTCTCATGTTTAGTTCTCTTGTTCTTTATTTTTCAAAGCCCTACCAGGTCACTACTGTTTCCGAGTTCCCTGATCCTATGAAGGCCGCATATTAGAACGTCAATGGTTGTCGAAAAAAGATTCCTCACTGGGAATTAATGTGAATGTGTGTTCTGGTTTATCAATCAGTCTTTTGTGAATTTAGGGAGAGTGAATCAATTCTCCAAACTCCGATTGCCTCTAAGCAGACGTTTTCATCAAGATGTGGCAATCTGAGATGATTCCTCTAAAGTCTGGGAGGCGTGGACACTAAATACTTAAGGAATAGACTTATGAGGGGAAAGGAGGTGTCCCACCAACTCTAGGTCATATCCAGCCCACAAATCCTACCCACTGCGCCTCCCAACACTCACTCACCATCGCCATGCCTTTTTACCAGGCTGCTCTTTTGGCCTCAGGCTTCACCCTCCAGGGTCAGCCCTGGCTTGAGCAATCTGGTGAAATCAGGTTCCTGAGTGAATGAAACAGAGATCCGTAACCAGTGACGGCCCCCAGGCAAAACCCTCACAAATGCTCTCTGCAGTCAGTACCCTATGGTTGGTGATTCTGTTATTTCTGGAGCCTGCTGTGAACCCCCAATTTTTTAAGCCACTAGCTGCTGATCCATTTTACTGTTCATCTTTCTGTGATTCTAGTCCCCACTTGGGTGGCTACAAGGGCATCAGGTATTGCCACTTGGTCTTTGTCCAGCTCTCCCCAGGGTTCAGTAGCCTTTTTGTTCTTTTTCCTTTCTCCTTATCAAGGTGACTAGCAGCTGACCTTTCACCTCTTAATCCTTCATCCTTGCTTACCTGGTCCAGAGTAACTTCTTGAGGCGTGACCTTTCTCCCAAGGATACTTCCTTTGTTTAGTATTATCTGTCACTAAACAAGTTTGGGCTATCTGCTTTACCATTTACCTCCTTGTCAGGGAATCTGCACCCACTTTTTCCCTGGGAACAGTTCCACTGAGTACAAATTCTGACACTACCATACCCCTTCCCCCGCCCAAGGATTGGATGGGCTTCAAATTCTAGGGCAGGATTCATAAGCTTGTTAGTGCTACAACTTTGGTGGCTTGGCTCTGAAAAATGAGTTGGGATTAGATTTCTTTCCCAAGAAATTAATTGGGAAAATGAGAGGTTGTGGCTCACTAGCCATGGGGAGCTGACTGAAAAGGCCAAAGCGACTCTTTTTTGGCCATGTACAAACTGAGGCAAAAACTAGAGATGAGGCTTTGGGGTCCAAGAAGGGGAGAGGACAGTCTCAGTTCCTGACTGTTTTCTAGTTCCCATGAGGCCAGACCACACCTGTTTCCTATCCTGGGATCAGTGACTCTACATCCTGACAGCACTTGAGCTCACAGCAGTTTCCATTCCTCGTACCTTAAGAGTAGGCCGGGCGTTGTGGCTCACGCCAGTAATCATAGCACTCTGGGAGGCTGAGGCGGGTGGATCGTTTGAGCTCAGGAGGTCGAGACCAGCCTGAGCAAGAGTGAGACCCCGTCTCTACTAAAAATAGAAAGAAATTAGCTGGACAACTAAAAATTAGCCGGGCATGGTGGTGCATGCCTGTAATCCCAGCTACTCAGGAGGCTGAGGCAGAAGGATCACCTGAGCCCAGGAGTTTAAGTTTGCTGTGAGCTAGGCTGATGCCACGGCACTCTAGCCTGGGCAACAGAGTGAGACTCTGTCTCAAAAAAAAAAGAGTCCTGACTAGACCTGCTGCCTATGGCAGGAAAGTAACAGAAAGCTGGCGTCATCCATTATCACTGGGAGACCAACCAACTACTCTACCTCCCAGACAGTGCTTCCCACCCACAGCAGTGCATCAGAATCACTCGTGCAGCTTAAAAACACAAACACCTGCTCTTGGCTCACACCATGAGATTCAGGGGCTAGGGCACCTGCTTTACTTATTTTTTAAGCTTTATTGGTAATTTTGAAGTGTACCTAACTCAGGCTGAGAACCACCATTCCAAAGGCACAGAAAGAACAGCCTCTTCCTTGTTCTCTAGAATCTTATTCTCTTGCTAATCTAATTTCAGATTAGCAATCTGTCACCCTTATGCAATGGTTCCTAGCACTGTTTGGGCACAGCCGTTCAGCTATAAGAATACTCAACAATAATCTTATTGAGCACTTGTTATAGGTTAGTCACAGTACTGAGTACTGGGAACTCAAAGATAAATAAGACAGAATCCTGCCCTAAAAGGAGCTTAGGCTACTTGGGGAAGCAGGCACATAAGTAACCTGTACTAGTTATGCATGGTTAACGGTGAGAAAATCAAACTTGGTCTGCGGTAGACCAGAGAAGGCCATTATCCAGTTGTTTCAAATGCTCTTTGGAAACAGGGTGATAGGTAAAGAAATAAAAAGGAAAATTAGTATCACTCACCCTCTGCTTCTCTATCCTGACCAAAATTATATTATGAAAGTATCAGATGTCCTACCAAATCCATAAGTGCTACAGCTAGAAAGTTGACTGAAATGGGAAAACAGGAAATAAGTCTACTGGGTACAATTTGTTTGCAGTGAAAACCAACCCTGTTCCATTTTTGGTTATCTTTAGTAGATAGGGAAAAAACACAAAGATAATATATTCTGATTCCAATAGAGCATTCGATAATAGCCTAGGTTAGACTATACTACTTGGGTAAACAAAAAAGGCCCCTTAGTCACTTGCTATTTTGCTTTATGACACTTTAAAAAGATTACTGCCTGAAATTATATTTGACTTTATTTACCTATTATCTGTCCTTCCCCACTAGAATGTAAACTCCACAGGACTGTTGCTATCATGTTCACCGCTTTCCCTGCCCCAGTCCTGGAACAGTGGTAGGCAAGGTAGTCGCTCAATATATATTTATTGAATGAATGATGTCCAACAAATACTCATGATTAATAAACCAATGTCAATATGGAAAGCCTCTAACTGCATGCCCAAGGTTCTGTTCAACACTTGGCATAAAGGAGCCACCATGGCACAAGTGGAAGAACATTGTAAGCTTCACAGTGAAACAGAGCTGGGTTTGAATACTGCTCTGCTACTTGGTGGCTGTGTGACTTGGGGCAAGTAAATTAATTTTTCTAAGGCTTAGTTTGCTCCTCTGTAAAATGTGGAAATGATGGCTATCTTCCAGGGTCACTATGAAGTTCAGAGATAACATGAGTAAAAAGGCTAACATTGTTAAGAGATTCAATTGGTAGCATCTTTCTGAAAGGCAATAAGGGAGAATCTAATTAAAATTTAAAATGCACATATTCTTTGACTCAACATTCCACGTCTAGGAATCTGTTTTGCCGAAGAATCATAGGCATGCACAAACATAAAGGTAAGAGGGTGTTCTCTGCAGCACTGCCTATAATAGAAAAACACTGTAAAGTCTTAAAATACCTGTCTATAGGAGACTGACTGATTAATCAAACTATATCAAAGTGTCTAGCATAAGGCCTGGCATTTAGTAGTTACTTGATAGAAGGCAATCAGATACATAGTACCTATAAAATCAGCATGTATAGAGCACTTTTATGCATTTCTTCCTCACACTAATCCTATGAAGTCACACTATTTCAGATGAGGAAGCAGACATGAGATAAAAACATCTTAAGTATCAATGTCAACATCCTAGTTGTTGTATTATACTCTAACCTTACAAAATGTCACCACTGGGGGAAACTGGGCAAAGTGTACAAGGGAACTCTATGTATTACTTCTTCTCTTTTTTTTAGAGACAGGGTCTCACGATGTCACACAGGCTGGAGCACCGTGGCATGATCGTAGCTCACTACAGCCTCAAACTCCTGGGCTCAAGCGATCCTCCTGCCTCAGCCTCCACAATAGCTGGGACTACAGGTATGTGCCCCAAGCCTGGCTAATCTTTTTTTTTTTTTTCTGAGACAGAGTCTTGCTCCATTGCCCTGGCTAGAGTGAGTGCCGTGGCGTTAGCCTAGCTCACAGCAACCTCAAACTCCTGGGCTCAAGCGATCCTCCTGCCTCAGCCTCCCGAGTAGCTGGGACTACAGGCATGCGCCACCATGCCCGGCTAATTTTTTCTCTATGTATATTTTTTTAGTTGTCCGATTAATTTCTCTGTATTTTTAGTAGAGACGGGGTCTCGCTCTTGCTCAGGCTGGTCTCGAACTCCTGAGCTCAGAATGATCCGCCCACCTCGGCCTCCCAGAGTGCTAGGATTACAGGCGTGAGCCACCGCGCCCGGCCTATTTTTAGTTTTTTGAGGAATCTTTTGTTTTTTGAAACAGAGTCTCACTGTGTTGCCTGGGCTAGAGTGCCATGGCGTCAGCCTAGCTCACAGCAACCTCAAACTCCTGGACTCAAGCGATCCTTCTGCCTCAGCCTCCCGAGTAGCTGGGACTACAGGCATGCGCCACCATGCGTGAGCCAAAGTGCCCGGCCCTGGCTAATCTTTTAATTTTTTTTTAGAGACACAGTCTTGCTATATTATCCAAGCTGATCTCTACTCCTGGCCTCAAATGATCCTCCTGCCTTGGCCCAAAGTGCTGGGATTACAGGCATGAGCCACTGCACCTCCTGGCCTGTATTATTTTTTAAAACTGCAGGTGAATCTATAATTATCTCAAAATTTTCTATTTAAAAACAACAACAACAACAACAACAACCCTAATGCGCTGAAGGCTAGCAACTAAAGGAAACTCAATGTGACAACTAGAAATGTCTTTGGAAAAAAAAAAATAGAGGAAACTCAAGTGGCCTGACTCCAAAACACTTCTTCAGCCACCTTCATTACACATGGATGATATGAGCTTCTTGAATAACATCTCAACAAGTGACAGGTCATATTCAGCTTTCCTCTGCAAGCTCTTCATGCTTAATGCTCATCTTGTCCTCATGCCCAAACCTATGCCTTCATTCATGCTTTTGCACTTAGCCCGGGCTTGTCTCTCTGCCTTGAATATTTTCACTTCACTTTTCTATCTAAGTTCTTTAATTCCTTTCAGTCTCATGTCACAAATCCTTCCCTGGCCACCTCAAGACAGTGCTCTGTCCTACTTTTCAAGTCAGATTTAGCACTTCCTGGAGTACTCACTCTATCAGCAATATCTTTACTTTTCGGAACTACTCACATGCTACCTATATCACCACATGTGTCTTAGAATTTTCACTAAACCATAAGGTACCTAAATGAGGGGGGTATATAAAGTGATTGACTCTGCCTGTCACACAGCAAGTACTCAATAAGCACAAGTACTTAAAATAGAACACAAAAAATACAAATAGATTGGCAGTCAGGCTTTGTTCAGAGCAAGCAAGCACTTGATACATGTCAGGTAACGGGTGCCACCAGGCAAACCCCTGTTCTACATGTCATGATACCATTCAGATGCCTTTCCCTGCTGAAAACAACAGAAACCACAAAATCCTTTTAGTAAAAAAGTTTTCTTTGTCATAGCAAAAAATACGCTTTTATAAGGACTGTCAAGAGGAATAGGCTATTTCTGAAATCACACAGTTTTGCTGCTAATGCCTCCAAAAGAGAAGCTGTTACCATTCAAGAGAATGAAGTGCACTGAAAGGTTGACAAGAAAAATCTTCCATCTACTGAGTAAGTTTCTGGCAGATTTTTCTAGAGGTGGTTGCTGGCTGACCCCAGGTGTTTCAATAAAGACAGTGGCATCTTGATGTTGTTTTCACATATGTACTCTTGCAAACAGCTTACTCCCCTCCACGGGGTAAAACGTGGCTTCTTAGGTCTGCAAGAATTCAGGTTGTACTCGGGCCACTTTCCGGAACTCTTTAATGTGGGTCTTAGGGCACTGCATCTCACACCAGCTGATGGGAACCATCTGGACACCTGGAAGGGAAGAGCAGATGCTGGAGCTGGGACCCCAAAGATTTGCCTGAGAGCCTTCTCTTTTCAGCTGGGTGGGAAACTGAAGTGCCAAGCTACCTCACGAACCTGATCTCATAAAGAAACACCTTGTCTATTCCACTGACTTATGAAGCGAGTCCCGTTTCCTTAGATTTATGTAAGAATCATTCTAATCTCAGTAGTGTCTACATAAGAGAAACCAGGGAAAACAACAGATTAATCCCATATAGTAGCTCCCAGGGAAAGTAAGGATGTGGCAGTATGGACCGACTCACCTGACTCACTGTGGGCTACCACCACTCCTAGCTCGTTTTCGGCAGTGGTCAGCAAGTAGTTGGACTGTGCATCACCTAGAGAGATCTAGGCACATAATATTGGTGAAGGAAAATGAGGGATTGTAAGTCCTCCCCCCTTAGCCACTTGAGTTGTTTCTCTGCTTTCATTTCTTCTTTTGGCCAGGGACCAGAAATCTCCAGGGAATAAAGGATACCACTTTGGCCAAGACAATGTCACCTGGGCGGAAACTCTTATAAATTTCAACCTGTGAAGAAAGAACAGGAATGTTAGGTAAAATCTAGAGGAGACCCAACTTGGGTCTACATGAAACTATTAACCCCTCTGGTAGAGCCAGTCTACTCTCTAATCTCAGAGGGTAGAAATCATCGTTACTCAACTCTGTCAACTTTTATTGCTCCTAGAGTGTTATCATATACATGAAAGGTTTTGAATTCAGTAACCTGATCAGGCATTTGACTTGGACATAAGGTACTATAGTTAGCTCTGAAAGGGCGGAGGGTGAGTCTGAGGGAATAGCAATGAATAAATACCCAGATTCAAAGGCAAAGAATAAACTAGCTCTCCTTTGGTAACGGAATGAACAAAAATCGTACAGAGAGGAAAGTGACAGTGAGGTAAAGTCCATACTTTATAGCAGGAAACTTGTTAAACTTCTTTGCACTCAACATCCCATGGACCTTTGAAATTCATTGGGATAATACTTTTAAAGGATTGAGAGTCCTAGAGCCATTAAAAAGAAAAAAAGGACCGAACAACAACCTTGTCTTTTTCAGTTGCTCGGACATCTTCTTTGCTATGAAAAAAGAAAAAAAAAAAAGAATTAACAGAAACATTAATTATCTGTGAGAAAGAATTATCCTGCAGATTCCTAGCAGATAAAGATCTATAAGAGTAGACAGAACAAATCACATGTGGGATCCAGCTGCCACTCAGAGAAACAGGATGGAGAAGTATCTTCAGACTATATAGAACAGCAGTGTCAACATCCCTGACTAGAGAATGTTAGATCTGATTTGGCAGGAAAGGGTAAGGAGCTTTGCTCCTCAGAAGAACTTGAACAGAAGCACTGCAGAACCACGCTGAACCCTGAGGCTGGAAAAGGCCTCAAAAGTTAAATCATCTGGCTCACAAGAATTCTTTGTCCTGTCTCAAAGAATCCACAGGGAAATAATCTACCATTTCACCCACAAACCTCTTCAATGTCTTACAACCTTTGGGTTTAATCTATATTAAATTCAAGAAAAAAAGGTACTTCCTTCTACTTTGTTTGGTCTGAATCATTCTGACATTGCTAATCTTCACTCAATTCTTTTTGCTTTATTTTTAAACCCTCTCTTATTAATATTTTCCTTTTGTCCTAGATCGCATAACTTTCTCTTTGGCTACTACTAGGGTAGAATCAAAGCACACAGAAGAGACAAAAATAGGCAGGAGTAGGAGTTGTAACTGTTTCTAAAAATTCTGATCTCCCCATCTATCCTAATCTCATTCTAGGTGCTGAGACGAATGTGAAGACAAGGGTACTTCTTACCGGATAGTTCCTCGAAAAGAGTTCTTAAGTGGTGTGGACCCCACGTATAGGATGTGTACTTTAGCAAAGCGTGAATTGATGCTAGAGACCTGTGGAAGACAGAAAAGATCAGCATCAAAGTACTAACAGTTGTCAGTTTAAGAAGGCTGCAATACACTAGGAATTACTAGGACTTTAATCCATGCAACCCTACTTAGTTCATTTTTTTTTTTGAAACAGGGTCTTGCTCTGTTGCTCAGGCTGGAGTCCAGTGGTACAATCACATAGTTCACCATAACCTCAAATTCCTGGGCGCAAGTGATCCTCCTCCCTGAGCGTTCTGAGTAGCTAGGATTACAGATGCATGCCACCGCACCTGGCTAATTCTTTTTTGTACAGACAGCATCTTGCTATGTTGCCCAGGCTGGTTTTGAAGTCCTGGTCAAGCGATCCTCCCACCTTGGCCTCCCAAAGTGCTGGGATTACAGATATGAACCACTGTGTCTGGCCCCTAAGTATAGATTTTTTAAAGTATAGAAGTCTAACATATATAGACACTGGGCATGGTAGCAAATCTAAACCTTCAACAGATCTTACTAAGAGGTCTGTATATGGAATTTAAATCTATATTTGAGCAGCTATGTAATATTTGGATCGCTGCCTCTGCAGTATTTTCAGAATAACACATAGATTTTTATGGAGTAATTTTATAAATTGCTGGAGTAATTTATAAAGACAGAAACTAAGAACTGTGAGTTAACTTAACCTGGCAGTGGGTGAGGACGGGCAGGGAGTACTGATGTGTTACAGTTAGTAATCAGTATAGCATCAGTTTGTACCTCCCCTGAAACATCCTAGAAGACTTTAAATTTAATAGGAATGCTAGAAAATAAAGTCTTTTCTTCTTTACAGAAAAAGGTATTGGCTTCAGATGTTCAAAAATCATCCACCTTATCACCCCTTGGCACCCCTGTTTCCTAGACACAGCCAGAAACTACATACTCAGGGAACTAGCTCAATGAAAGAACTATGCATGCCTGAACTTGGCTACCTTAATAATTACCCTGGAATTCTCTAGACTAGCACAGTCCAATAAAACTTTCTGTGATGACAAAAATATCAAGTGCTTACCAATATGGCAGCCACTAGCCACAAGCAGCTACTGAGCACTTGAAATACGGCGAGTGTAACTGAGGAAATGAACTTTCAATGCTGTTTAATTAATTAATTAAATTTCCTTTTTTGGAGACAGGGTCTCACTGTTGCCCAGGCTGGAAGTACAGTGAATACAGTGGCTTGATCATGGGTCACTGCAGTCTTGAACTCTGGGGCTCCAGGGATACTTCTACCTCCACCTCCCAAGTAGCTAGGACTATAGGTGCATTTCATCATGCCCAGCTATCTATTTAATTTACACTTAAGTAGCCATACATGGCTTGTGGCTACCATACCAGACACTGCAGTTCTATAATGATCATGATTTTAGCATTGAATGGGCAGGTGTTCTAAGCATGGAGGTTAGGCCCAACTTACCTTACAGGTTACAATAGCTCCCACATCTGGCAGTAATTGGGACTCTGTTTCTCTCATCACAGACACCACAGGAAGCTACAGAGAGAAGAATAAAAAGTGAATGTCCTGGCTAGGCCTTGGGTAAAGGTATTTGTAGCTCCAGAATAACATAGGAATGCTTCAGTGCACAGTGGAATATGGTGCGCGTGAAATATGGGTTCATTTACAGCCCAGAGCAGGGGGCTTTAGACATTTTAGGAAACAGGAGGACCAAGGGGCCACAGGAAGAATGCTGCTAGAAACATAATCTAACCATTCCAGATGAATTCTAGTAAGTTTTTTAGCGATTCTCTTGGACTTTCTTGGTATACAACCACATTGCCTGTAATCATGGATAATTTTGACTCTTTCCCCCAAAGTTATATCCATTCTTTCTGTCTATTTTATTGCACATGCTAGAATTTCCAATTAAATGTTACATAATAGTGGCCATACTTGTTTTCTTCTATTTTAAGGAAATAATTACAGAGTTTTGTCTCTGAGTATGATATTGGCTGTTGGTCTAAGATAGATATTTTGAGCGTCATCTTTTATCAATCTCTCCCTTGCTCGCTATGCTTCAGCTCTCCTGGCCTGCTTTCAGTTTCCCCAACGTACTAAATTCTTCCCACTTCAGGATCTCTGTTCAACCTGTTCTTTCTGCCAGAAAAGCACTCTCTCCACCCACCCAACTCTTATTTATCCTCTAAATGATTCAATGTAAGTGTCAATTCTACTGACTAGGGTGGGTTTGCCACATGTTCTCATGGTACCCAGTAATATTCTTTCAAAGCAGTCCTCACATTTGTAACCACACATTCATTTGAGCATTTATGTGTTTACGATTGTGTTTGTGCCCCTTCACAGCAGAAACCAAGTGTATTTGGCTTATTACTATATCCCCAGACGTCAACACTGTTCCTGACACATGAAAATGCTCAAGAGATATCTATGAAATGAACAAACTTAAGACACATTTTCAAAAATTATTG
The DNA here is from genome assembly GCA_004363605.1 of Indri indri. NCBI lineage: Eukaryota > Metazoa > Chordata > Mammalia > Primates > Indriidae > Indri > Indri indri. The sequence continues at coordinate 1,215 of RJWJ010030702.1, read as the reverse complement.
AATAGAAAGCTCCTCATTTTATAGATAAGGAAAATGAGAGAGCTTAAGTTTCTTACCCAAAGCAGAATCAAGGTCTAGTTAGCAGTACCTGTGTTCTAATTCTGCATCCTCTTTCATTATGCTACCTGCCTTTATGCTGCTCCTTCAAAGAGTGCTTATCTGATCCTGAGCTAATCCTGGATCAACCTTTGGGACTAGAAAGGATAGTATTACTCACACATTCAATGAACATTTATTGAGCAGCTGCTTTGTGCTAAATGCTGATGATATAGTGGTGAGGCCTGCTTTCATGGAACTTAGAGTCAAGCAGGGGAAGAGTCTAGTGGGAAACATAACTAAACATTTAATTATATGCTGAAATAAGTTACTGGAAGGAAAGGAATAGAGTTCTTTGCTAGTGTTTAACAAAACAAACAAAAACAAAAACCTCACAAAACTCTTTTCCTTAACTAGTGGGCCGAGAAGGGCTTGTCTAAGAAAATGATAGTGGAGAGGCTATCTAGTGGCCAGAACGGTCTTGCTAATGGGCTAATAAGAAAATAAATGTCTAACTGGCAGCCACTTAGAGTAGCATAAACCCTGCCTCTAAGGTTAGTAACAGGAATATCTCTCCTACAGAAATGTTTACCTAAAAGAAGCTGAGCAGACAAAAAAAGGTATAAATCCTCATTAACATTTGTCAGAGCTGGTCAATCCACATTCCAAAAAGAAAGTAAGTTTCTGAGAAAGGAGAGGAAAGGGTAGTCTGACGGACCTTCATCAAAATTCACTGCCTGTAAAAAGGTTGTTTTGAGTATTGTTTAAGCAGCCTTGAAAAAGTTCCTGAGCAGACAGTGGGAGTGCCAACTTCCCTCGCTTCCTCAAGAAGAGATGGTACCAGGCCGGGCGCGGTGGCTCACGCCTGTAATCCTAGCACTTTGGGAGGCCGAGGCGGGCGGACCGTTCTGAGCTCAGGAGTTCGAGACCAGCCTGAGCAAGAGCGAGACCCCGTCTCTACCAAAAATAGAAAGAAATTAATTGGACAGCTAAAAATATATATAGAAAAAATTAGCTAGGCATGGCGGCACATGCCTGTAGTCCCAGCTACTTGGGAGGCTGAGGCAGGAGGATCGCTTGAGCCCAGGAGTTTGAGGTTGTTGTGAGCTAGGCTGACGCCACGGCACTCGCCCCAGGCAAGAGAGTGAGACTCTGTCTGAAAAAAAAAAAAAAAAAAAA
>RJWJ010030701.1:5586-19805 GCA_004363605.1 Indri indri | reverse complement strand
AACGATCCTCCCGCCTCAGCCTCCCAGAGTGCTAGGATTACAGGCGTGAGCCACTGCGCCCGGCCCATGTGTGCTCTTTTGTGACCACTTCTCTCGCTCTCAGTACGTGTGTGAGTTTCTCCCATGTAGTGTAAAGCTGTGGATGATTTATTCTCATGGCATATGATATCCCTTGTGTTACTAAACCATGATCTATTTATCTATCCTACTGGTCATGGGCATCTGGGTGGTTTCCAGTTCCTGACTATTACGATTTGTTCCACTGTGAACATTCCTAGGACGTGTCTTTTGCATTTCTGTTGAAATCGACCTACTTGTGGAATTGCTGAGTATCAGACATGTGTATGCCTGCAGAGGTTTCACTTTAGGAGATACTCCCAAAACATTCTCTAATTTATACTTCTCCCAACAGAGTAGGGGAGCTCTAGCTGCTCATACCCTCACCAACACTTGGTACTTTCTCTCTTTGCGTTTAGTCATTCTGGAAGGTGCATAGTTTGAATTTGCATTTCTCTGATGACTAATAGAGCACCTTTTCATATGTTTAGTAGAATTTTTTTGTAAAATGCCCTAGCCTTTTGTCTATTTTTTTCATTTAGGTTGAATTTTTTTTAACGATTGGTAGGGGTGTTTAAAAGAATATATCCTGGCTATGAGTCTCTTGTCAAAGATATGTATTATGGATATCTATTCGCTCCTGTGCATTACCTTGTCCCTCTTTTAATAGTATGTTTGGATGAACAGAAGCTCTTAATTTTAACGTAATTCACATTATCGATGTTTTATGGTTAGGACTTTGGGTCCTGTTTAACAAATCGTTGCTGCTCCGAGATAATGAAGATGTTCTCCTCCAAAAGTGCTGTTGTCCTGCCTTTGACAGGGCGGCTGCCTTCAGCTGGGCTGGAGTGAGGCAGGGTCAAGATGCATTTTTTTCCAGTTGGATACCCGGTTGCAGAGACCCCCCTGCCCTGCGTTGTATGGCCACCTTGCCACAGCCCAGGGACAGTTTGTCTGTGCTCTGGCCAGCTTGTCTCTCGTGGGCGGGCTCTTTGTCTCCTGCTCGTGGGCGCAGCCTGTGCTGGGCTTGCGCGGTTGCGGTGCTGCGTTTTGCTGCTTTGCTCTCGCTGAGGCAGCTCTGCCTGGACAGTTTCCTTGCTCTGACACGGTCTGCTGAGGCCTGGATGCTGCAGCCTGTACGTCTGTTTTCCTCTCGGCCTGAAGTTGGAGGACAGGGGTCCTGGATTCTGGACCCTGCCCTGAGATGGGAACCTATGGGGAGGAGCCGGAGGATGAGTTTGGACAGTGTGGACCCAGCTTGGTGCCCACTACCCAGGGGGTGTCCTCCCCTCTGTGGTGACACCACACACACTGGTCCCGCGGGTTCGGTAGACCCGGAGTCTCACCTCTGCCTGGTGGGTCCCCTGTTCAGTGTTTTCTCGCCCTGGGAGTTCTGTTTGTCCCCAGGCAGAAGGGGAAAGAAACAGGCGTCTGCATCTGGTCCTGGGGAGTGGTGCAGGGTAAGGCTGGGTGCAGCCGGGCTCCGCCTTTCTGCTCACCTGCAGCTGACGATGTTTGCAGCTCCGGGTTGTGGCGCTTTCCTTCCCTGATTGCTGAGCTGTCTGCATCTGGTGCATTTTATTAGCCTTGGAGAAGGGAGGTGTTAATAGGTTAAAGCCAATGCTACAATCTTTTGCCTCCCCCAGTTTTTTTCCCATGATAAGAGACTCACCGTTTTCTCCAACTACTTTCTCCTGGCTGTTCCTTACCCTCCTTTTCCCAGCAGGAAAATCCGATCTTTCTCTCGCTGTTTCATTCTTACTAAGAGCTCATAATAATAACTCCCACTTATTGAGAGTGTGGAAGAATCATCTCATGAGATAGGTTATATTATTAGGCCCAGAGAGGGTGAGTAAGTCCCTCAAGACCACACAGCACAATGTGTGTGGAAGAGCCAGGCAGCAGATGGGGAGGTGGGCTCGTGCTGCGCGCTCAGTCACTACCCTCTGGGCCCTCCGGTCTTCCAGGTACAATGTTCATAAAAAGCTCCAGAGAGAGGCAGCCTTTCTTCCCTGCAAGGAGCATCAAAGCTCCTTTAATTAAAGTGGCCAGTTGTTGGGGCTTTCTCCTCTCTCCCCGACAAATGTTCCACCAGGGGATGCGTGCACACCCTCCGTACTCCCTTCGCCTCTGCGGACAGTGGTGGGGTTGCTGATTTATACAGCAGCCCTGCCTTCGTCCTGCCTGGCCTCTCCTGCCCACTCCTCCTCCACCAGGAGCGCAGGCTGCACGGTGCCGGCTGCTCTGGGGCAACGGGCTGTGTCGACCGGCGTTTGCAGGCTGTGGGCGCCTTTTACCTTAAGAGGTTTTTAAAATTTTTTTTAAATTTTTATTTCATTTTATTTATTCATTTATTTATTTATTTATTTATTTTGAGACAGAGTCTCACTCTCTTGCCTGGGGCGAGTGCCGTGGCGTCAGCCTAGCTCACAGCAACCTCAACCTCCTGGGCTCAAGTGATCCTTCTGCCTCAGCCTCCTGAGTAGCTGGGACTACAGGCATGTGCCACCATGCCCGGCTAATTTTTTTTTTCTATATATTTTTAGCTGTCCAATTAATTTTCTTTTTATTTTTTTTGGTAGAGACGGGGTCTCACTCTTGCTCAGGCTGGTCTCGAACTCCTGAGCTCAGAACGATCCGCCTGCCTCGGCCTCCCAGAGTGCTAGGATTACAGGCGTGAGCCACCGCGCCCAGCTCATTTTATTTTTTTTAGAGAGTCCCACTCAGTTTCCCCAGATAGAGAGTAGTGGCATTAGCCTAGCTCACTGCAGCCTCAAACTCCTGGGCTTAAGTGATCCTCCTGCCCCAGCCTCCCAAGCAGCTGGGACTACAGGTGTGAGCCACCACGCCCAGCTGATTTTTCTATTTTTAGTAAAGACAGGGGTCTCACTCTTGCTCAGGCTGGTCTCAAACTCCTGGCCTCAAGCGATCCTCCCGCATCGGCCTCCCAGAGTGCTGGGATTATAAGTGTGAGCCGCGGCACCCGGCCAAGAGGTTTTTTTAACCTTTATTTCAAACTTTACTCCCAGGCTTCCTCAGCTTGGACACAAGGAGCTCCAATGTCCCTGGTCACAGAGGCCCATCTTACGTGGAGCTCCCATGTGGTTTCTTAGCCGGTTTCGACAGTTAGTCTTTGTCGCAATGTGCTTTTTCTTTCATGAACTTTACGTTTATAATCTATCACGTTTCTGAGAGTTTGGCTTCATGGTTAGCTTTTTCTTAAGTGGATTTGACATTCATGGTCTTAAACCCTCTCCAGTGTGTTGTGCAGTTTAGAATCCAGCGTTGAGGCCCGCCCGGTACACACCTGACATCGCTCCTCCGCTGACGGGGGGTGTCCACATGGCTCCATGTGTTCCGAGCCTCAGCTGGTGCAGAGAATGACAAACTGACGTGCTCCCAGCTCCGTGTCATGAACACGTTCAGGGGCCCAGATCTTGGAGGTATCTGCTCTGCCCATTTGGTGCCAGAGCCCAGCAGCCGGGCGGGAGGACTCAGGAGCTCGGGGCTCAGCAGGCGCTGGCCCCGGGGCCCTTGCTTGGCTTCTCGGTTGTCTGACGGATGCCCACGCTCCCGCCTGGCACTAGCCGCTAACGGTTGCATCTTAGAGAGAGTGACCTAGGCCATCATAAGTGATCCTGGGGGTTTCTCAGCTAAAAATGGGCCTCGAGCTGTTTTTGGCTTGCGTGGGTTGTGTATCACAGCCTCTGGCTGCTAATAATTAACTAACTGCCCTCCCCACCTGTGACTCAGCCATGTTTGCTCGTGAATTTGAATCAACGGGCGTGCTATTTATACTGTGACTCGTGACAGGACTGGCATTTTGTTTGATTAAAAATAAAGGCAAATACAGTTTTACAGAGGTGGAATCATAAATATCCATGTCCAACTGCAGATGACCCAAATGCAGGAGGCTGGATGTTGTTATCTTAGTCGGAAGCAGTGTGAAGAATGTGAAACCCTCTCTTACATCAACACAACTGAAAGCAAAACCCGTCTCTTCCAGTTCAGGTGCTGTGCGCGTCTTGGAAGAGTCCACGGCAGCACAGTTGCGGGGCTGACATTGGGGAGCACAAAGACGTGCATCGGCACACCTGGGGGTGACCATCGCGTGGGGGGGGGCCCGCAAACACGGGTTCTCCAGGCCTGGACCTCTGAGCCTCCTCCGGGGAGCGGGTGGGGTGCGGGGAGGTGAGTGTCTTATGAGCTGCCGAGTGTGGTGGCTTTGGCGGTGCATTTGTTTCCCAGGGCTGCTGTGACAAATGGCCACAGCCGCGGGGCTCAAAGTACCAGAATGATTCTCTCACAGCCCAAATCGAGGTGCTGGCCGGGCCGCGCCCCTTTGAGGCTCTCGGGGAGGCGGCGTCCGTGACACCAGGCTCTGGTGGCGGCACTGGCAGTCCGTGGTGTTCCTTGGCCTGTGGCGGCGTCACTCCAGGCTCTGCTCCCTTGTCACGTGACCTGTTCCCTGTGGGTCTCCACATCTCCCTCGTAAGGACGTGGGGCTCAGGGCCCACCGTAACTCAGTGTGACATCATCGTAACTTGATTATGTCTGAAAAGACCCTATTTCCAAATAAGGTCACATTCTGAAGTTCCAGGGGACAGGATTTTGGGGGGACACTACTCGACCCAGTACCGATGGTGACACCCCAAGATCCATGGCCTCCTCGTGGAGGAAGACCTGGAGTCCTTGCGGTCCCCTGCCCTTGCAGCTTCAGCGCTGGGTCCCCTTCACTGGTTCCTGGTGGCGGGGACCCACCCCGGAGGCAGCTGCAAGCCTCGGCCCCCACCGCGTCTGAGGGTCTCCTCGCCAGGCTGTGTCCACAGGACCCCATGGGGGCGCTGAGCCCACACTGCCCATCGTCCGTGCTCACGGCTACCACATAAAGTGCCATCCCTGCGGCAGTGGGGGCCCAGGAATCTGCATTTTAACTGCACGACGACATTCGAGAACCCGCCAGGCTTATTGACATGTGGTTTGCTCACAGCAAAATTAACCCCTCTTGAGTTTCGACAGAGGCCTAGGTTGTGTGGGCTCCATCACAGCCAGGCGCAGAGCGCAGAGCGTGGCCACCACGGCAACGTCCCCAGCCCAGCCACGGCAGCCTCCGGCATGTCCAGTCTCTGCGGCTTCACGCAGAAGTAGCCTTTGGCCCCATCTGAGTTGCCGTGCGTATCAGTGGTTCATGGCTTCAGTCTCTAGCGCACTCACCCCTCCGCAGGGTTTGGGCACTTCCAGTTTTGGGCGCTCTACGGAGAAAGCCACGGCAAACATTAGCATATGTGGTTCTGTGCGAACTTGTTTTTGTTCTCCTGGGTAAATGTCCAGGGGTGGAGTTGCTGGGCCCCATGATAAGTATGATTTACCCTCACGAGGAACTGCCAGACCGTCTTCCAAACCGACCTCGCCGTTGCCTTCCCATTGGCGCCGTGTGAGTTCCGGGTGCTCTGCGTCCTCCCGCGCAGGTGCGGTTGTCGATGTTCTTTGGTTTTGTTTTTTTAAGTATTAACCACTAGTGGGTGTGTAGTGGTATCTCATTGTCTTGTATTTTCACCCAGTCTGTGCATTTTCTTTCCATTTATACCTTTTAAGGAATGGAAGTATTTAATTTTGAAGAAGTCTAGTATTTCGATTTTTTTCTTTTACAGATCATGGTTTTGGTGTCATAGCTGAGAAATATTTCCCTAACCCAAGTGACAAAGGTTTTCATCTCTGTTTTCTTTTAGAAGTTTTGTTACTTTAGGTTTTAAATCCATGACTATGATCCACTCCAATTAATTTCTCGCATAGTGCGAGGTGTAGGCTGAAATCCGTTACCTGCACGCAGGACGTCAGTTGTCCTTGCGCTGTTTGTTGGAGAAGCTGCTCTTCCTCTGTGGCGTGGCCCGCGCACCTTCTCCACAACCAAACGGCCGTGTCCGTGTGGGTTTCCCTCTGGACCATCAGTTCGTTCCATTTTCCTGTGTGTGTATTTTGTGCCGGTACCATACCGTCTTGATTCCACGTGCACCTGGGCTGTCCGTGGTGACTGCAGCTGCTCGTCCGGCCTCTGATTCGGGGCCAGCCCCTCTGGGAGGTCGATTGTCCTAAGACCAAGTTACTGCTCAAGTGAGCTTCCAGCACCTTGCAGGCTCACGGGAAGGCAGCCCCTGAAGCTCGGGCAGTCCAGCCCGCACGGTCCCGGCTTGGTCGGGGCCCTTTCTGTGCTCGGGCTGCGGCTGGGCCTTGGGAACTGGTTCCCACGAGGGCCTTTACTCCCACCCCAGACTCAGAGGTGAAAACATGAGACTGAGCCCAGCAAGGGCACAGAGCTCCTTCCGAAGACACGTGCAGCCTCGGTGGGCTGGTATAATCAGAACAGGACTGCTGCTAAAAATAACACGCGGGTCCTTACTGCCCACGCCCCAGGGAGGCGGCGAGACTGGCCCCCGTGCCCGGGACCGGTGGGCTTTGAAAACTGGCGCGTGCTGTGCCTGGCTATTGAGAAAGGGAGCTGAGCTGACAGCATAAAAGCCACACGCCTGGAAATCAAAGACGAGCACTTTAAAATGAGCACGGTGACTTGGCGCTTGACACATTCCAACGCTGCAGCCCTGTGCTTCCAGAATGTTCTCACCCCCAGGAGGCCCTGCACCCTCCGGCAGCTGCTCCCCTCCCCTCCCGGGGCCTGGCGACCACCAGTCTGCTCCCTGGTGTTTAACTCAACAAGACCCCTTCTCACAAGTCAGGCGCTGGCAGGTGAGGGGGCTTCCTCTGCGACGTGCAAGTGACCACCGCTCGGCGCTTGCGCCATGCGGACGCGCGCTGATGTCCGCTCACTCCCAGCAGAGCCAGGCAGGGGGTGGGTGAGTCGGAGCAGGTCCCCGAGTGTTTGCTGCTGGGTGGGGCTGCACGCGGGGACGGTGGCTCGCCACGGACTTTTCCTTGTTTTCCAGAAGATTGAAATGACGTCTCCTTTTGCCCCTGTTGTTCTGACTCTCTCAGCGAACATCCCCACGGGCTCTGGTCCAGAAGCTTTTGTGTATTTTTACGGTATTTTGATGGACAGAGTACTGGTCGAGTCAACCATTTAAGTGTAGCGGACTTGAATTATACTTTTTTAGAGACAGGGTCTCACTCTGTCGCCCAGGCTGGAGTGCTTTGTCACAATCACAGTCACGGCAGCCTCAAACTCCTGGGCTCAAGCCATCCTCCTGCCTCAGCCTCCGGAGTATCTGGGACGACAGGTGTGCGCCACCACGCCCAGCTAATTTTTAAAATTTTTTGTAGAGACAGAGTCTCACTATCTATGCCCAAACTGGCCTTGAACTCATGGCCTCAAGTGATCCTCCCACCTCGGCCTCTCAGAGTACTGGGACTACAGAGTGAGCCACCACACCCGGCCTGTCATTGTCCTTTTAAAGCTGATCATTTGGGGGTAGGTCATTCATCAGGGTTGTTCTAATGGGGACTGCCACCTGAGAAGTCACTGAGTTCAATTTTGGTCATGATAGTTAATAATTAAATCATTATTGAGTTAGATTTTCTTTTAAATTCTTGTTTATTATTAGTGAAATTCTGGGATGTGGAGGTCATTGTACTTGGCTTTGGGGAGATTTTAAGATGCATCTTTGTAGCTTTTCCCAGTTTGAGGGGGTCCGACTTTCTGTCTCTCTCTAGTCATTGTGCTTTGTGGGTTTTGTATCAGACAGGATACTCTTGGTGCAAACAAAAAAGTTAATTCAGGTTGGACGTGGTGGCACCTGCAGTCCCAGCTACTCGGGAGGCTGAGACAGGAAGATCACTTGAGCCCAGGAGTTGGAGGCTGCAGCGAGCTCTGATGACGCCATTGTACTCCAGCCTGGGTGACAGAGCGAGACCCTGTCTCAAGAAAAAACAAAGAAAAGAAAAAGAAAAAAAAGAAAACTAAGGAATAGGCTCAGGAGGCCCAACATTTTGTTAGTAACATCTCAGAAGGGGAAAACAAATAAATAATTCAAGAAAGTTGCCAAAAACTGAAAGGTTCGTGTCTCCAGATTGAAAGGGCAGCCATGCGGTGAGCTCAGGAAGGAAGATGCCCACGTCAGGCACAGCGAGGCCCGTGGCTCCGACTGCCAGGCAAGGGGAGATCCTCTGAACCTGCCAAGGGGATAGGCAGACTGCGTTCAGAGGACCAGGAGCCAGCTCGTCACCTGACACCGACAGAAACTGGGGAACAGTGTCCGCACGTGTTGGAAGGAGAAGTGTCTCCTACCCCAGCTGTGGGCCCCCCACGCCCGTGCAGAGAGAGGCAGACTGGAGACGCCTCCAGACACGCAGAGTCCTGACGACGTCGTCCACACACTCAGGAGGGGAGACGCGGAAGCCGGCGGTCGGGCGGCCAGGTCCCTGCAGCAGCCGCCCTAATCCCGCCGGAGGCAGGACAGCAGATCTGGAAAGGTGCCCCCAAAGATGGCGAAATGCTGGAATATTCGGAAGTACTGCAAGGAGATCTAGATAGCTGGGGAAATTATAGGGAAGAAGTAGTAATAAATGCAGAGAAAACTAAGTAAATGAACGAGGCACTTTTTAGCTCCGGTGAAAACGAAAGGCGTACGTGGAGGAAGGAACGTCGTGTACCACACGGTCAGCTGTGGGTGGGGCCTGCCTGGTGTCTTGTCTGTGTCTGTTATAAAAGAAACCATGGACTGGGCAACTTGTGCAGAAAATGAATTTCTTGCGGTTCTGGAGTCTGGGAAGTTCAAGCCTGAGGCCACGTCTGGCGAGGGCTCCCTGCTGCCTCGTGGCGAGGCGGAGCGCGGCGCCTGGGAGAGGGCAGCAGTGCGCAGCTCCGGCCTCTCTCCCTTCCCTATAGAGCCACCGGTCTCATGGCGCCGGCCCCACCCTGATGACTTTCCTCGTCCTAGTTAACTCCCAAAGACCTCGTCTCCAATTAGCGTCTGGATTTGGGGATTAAGTTTCCGACACGTGAAATGTGGGGGACACGTTCAAACCACAGCACCTGGTCGTGATGGTGTAACATTGGATACTGATGTAGCTGAAATACCAACAACATTGTACGAGGGGATGTGCGTGTGCATGTGCGTGTGCGAGAGAGTCGGGGCGAGGTGTGTCGATGAAAGAGAACCACATTTCGCCCTCCGCAGGGGGCAAGGAAGGCCTAAAACTGAAACGTCAGGAAGCTGGAAGGTCAGTGTGTTGCTTATAAATCCGGAGAGACACAGCAAAAGAAATTATTTTCATTGGTTAAAATGGGGAGTGGAACACTAGGGGTGGGGCTGGGCCGGGGCAGCGCTCCACACCAGGTCCCAGAGCGGGGCTCGAACCGCCTGCGTCTGCGACTCCATGGAAACGAAAGCCGGGCGTGTTGTGTGGACCTCAGATGGTGCCAGGAAGGACCTGCAGGGATCAATGCTGTTTATGAAAACTTTTAAAATCTGGCCCTAAACAAAACAAGTACAGGAGGACGCTTCCTAAGTCGAAGGAGCCAACCCAGCTCAGGCAGGGGGTTCATCTCCTGCAGGACAAGACAGCGGGGAGGTCCCTTCACACGGGACGCAGGGCGTCAGGCTGAAGTTATCTCCAGATTAAAAATAAAGTCCCAAGCGTGTTTATTCATAGCATCCCGGGGGAAAGAACTGTGTCCACAGTTAACTCCGAGGCTGCCAGAGCAAGGGTGCACATCCCGCTGATTTGTGGTATGTTTTCCCGCTGCGCACGCCGCGCAGCTGGCTGCCGTGGAGGACACAGGCACCCGATGGGACCTTCTGGAGGGTTTAGTGGGATTTTAAAGGATCGTGAAGAGTCACTGCAAAGCGTAATTTAACAGGGTCTGAAGCTCCCGTGCTGAGACCAATAGACGCTTCTTGTCGCACAGGATGGTGGACGAGGATTTTCCTTTCTGGGAAAGGATTCTTCCCTCGCGTTCTCCGGGGCACGCGGGGAAACCACGCCAACATCGCTGTGGTCTGGCAGAAACAGAGACATATCGTCGCACGGTGGGGCGTTCAGCCTGGCGGTGCCGACGGGCAGCGCTCAGAAAGTCCCCAGCCAGCAGGTGGCAAATGCGTGGCCCCCAGGGCGGTGTCCTGTCCTGGGCTGCTGGAGGCACACGTGGTCTGTGCAGACGAGAGCACTTCCGACTTGCGTAGCTCAGCTTGGGTTTTTTGTCCTCGGAATCTCCTAGGGAAAGAAAAAGCCGATGCTCCCCAGGAGGGAGTGGACTTTTGCTCTTTCCTTGACGGGTTTGGTGGGCCAGGCCGCTGTGATGGACGGTCTCCCCCAGACGCAGTGCACAGCTTAGTGGGAAAGAGACACGTGCACAGGAGACCTTGGCCCCTCAGGGCGCGGCCGGGGGTGCGGTGGCTGGAGGAGGAAGCAGAGGTGAGGGCGGGACGGAGGCCAGAGGGGATGGCCGGCGGGGTCGAGGCTGAGCCGGCACAGGCTGGGCACAGGCGGGAGGAGGGGCCAGGGTAGGCCCAGGCACCGCCCTTCCCACCTGAGCTCCCTGCTGTGGACATATCAAGCGGGGGATGGAGACCCAGATGCGTCTGGAAGGCCCAGGCTCGGCCTGGAGACCTGGGTGCCCGGCTCTCAGAAGGGAAGCTCACCTCCCGCACATTGTTCCACCTCAGCCTCGCGGGAGACTCCTGAACACGGCACACTTTCTCCTGGGACTCGGGGGCCCTCGTAGCCGAGTCTAAGTGGTCCATATCCTTCGAGAGAGCATGCGCTCAGCTGCTTAAAAGCCTTCCATAAGCATCACATTTTATTTTACTTTTATTTTTCGTAGCGATTGAGGTCTCACTACGTCGCCCAGGCTGGTCTCGAACTCCTGGCCTCAAGCGATCCTCCTGCTTTGGCCTCCCAAAGTGCTGGGATCGCAGGCAGGAGCCACCTCAGCCAGCTTCATTTTACGGGAGCTTGTTTTCTGACTGGGTGCATCGGAGTTTTTTCTTTTGACGGAAGCTGCTGAGGCCTGGTGCCTACCCCACACCTTCTCTGTGGCAAGGCTCTTATTCGAGACTCTTTTTTCCCTTAGAATTAAATTTTCCCTTAGAATTAAAATTCTTAATTCAGCTTCACTGAAGACATTCAGAGTCTGATCACACCCTAGGATGTTTCCAAGGCTGGCCTTGTCTGGCTGCAAGTGCTTTGAGGAACATTCCGGGTTAGCCCCATGAACAAAATAAACCAGGTGTGTGCCACAAGTCCCGGGTGCCTCATTCCTGGGCAGCCTGGACTGTTGTGATCATAAATCTCATTCTCTCTATTTTCGGGAAGGGAGGACCCCTCTCTGGCATTCTCCGGTCACTCCACAGAAACCGCCTTTTCCGATCGCTGTTCTTCCTCTCGCTGGCTGCCAGCGCGTTCCCTGCGGGCCTGGCGCCCGCCCAGAGGCACCAGAAGTGAATTCGGGAGATGGTTTCTCAAAGAAGCAGAAAATTGGTTTCTGGGGGGAATAGGAAAAGATATTTTTCCTTTTTAAAAATATTTATTGCATTCTTTTTAAGTTTAGAAGAAGTGCATACTCATTTAAAAACACACTTGAAAAGGGAGGTTGAAACCAACGCATAATCTACGACCCAGAGATCACTGACGGTGGCGGCGCATGGGGCCACTCCTCACGGCTTTCTCCCCACGCACACACATGCAGGTTCACACACGTGTTACACGGCTGGGAGCGTACTTCCTTTCTGACTTCATACCCTTTGTGCTTTTACTTTACTTTCCCACTGTGATACTTCGGGGGAACCATCTCCCTGTTTCCAGACCTGCCGTCGGAAGAAGAGCTGAGCAGAAGCTTTCTCGAGTGCAGCCTCGGGGCGGCCAGAGCCGGGCAGGGCTGGGCGGACGGGACACACCCACTGGCCACTGCCCCCAGCAAACCCGCTGCCCCTGGCGAGCGGAGGGCGTAGCTGGAGGCTCCCTGGTGGTGGGTGGTGGTGGGTGGCGGGTGGGCCCGAGATTGGGGAGGACAGCGGGCCCCGCCCAGCCGCCTTGTGAACTTGAGTCTATGCCATGAGAAATGCTTTTCTCCCCAGACATGGCAGGTTTCTTATCCTCCCACATCTCTGCATGGAGAGAACTTTGGGGACACCCTTTGCACCCACATTTAGGTTGTCTCTGCCCTTCCTCAGGGATCGACTACAAGACTACCACCATCCTGCTCGACGGCCGGCGGGTGAAGCTGCAGCTCTGGTGAGTCTGGGGTCCCGTCCTCGGCTACAGGAAGGACTCGCTGGGCAGAGGAGGACCCCCAGCCTGGCCCTGGCCGGCACAGCACCCCTCGGGCCCTTAGCCCCGTAGGACCAGCTTTAGCTGGTGGCCTCCCCGAAGGAAGGCGGTGACCCCCTGGGGCCCATAGGCCCATTGTCTAAGGGTGGGGACCCCAGGACCGACATAGCACTGTGTGGGTCACAGGCTTTGTGGGTTCAGGACACGTGACCTGGTGCCTGGGAAGATGCCTCCCGGGGCCAGGAGGGGACCGGTGCTGTGTGGCCGAGGGGGCTGGCCGGTGCTGAACACCCAGCAGGAACTCAGAGCATCTTGGTGCGGGAGGGGCTGCGGCCTCACCTGCAGGTTGGGGAGGAGGCCTGCCGGGCACCCCCCACCCCCAGGCTCTGGGCTGGGTCTCCTGGCTCTGAGGTTCTGGTCCTGCCCCTCCTCTGCCCTGGCGGGGTGGGGGGGCGTCAGGGGCTCCTGCTGTGACTAGGCCCAGGGCTGGGTCTTTCCTGACCACTGGGGCCAGTCTCCCGCCCCCCCCATGCTGGCCCACTCCCCGGCCACGTGCGCCTCCAGTGGCCGGTCCGGTCTCCTGTCTGCCCACCCGCCTCCCCCGTCCAGAACCAGCCAGTCCCCGAGGCGGCCACGGGAGCCTCTCCGCAGTGTCCCCTGGGTGCTCTGGCCCTTCCTGCTGCCCAGCCCTGGGTCCTCCCGCCTGGGGATGTCGGTGTGGCCCAGGGTCGCTGTCAGCCCCTGCCCTCCTCCCCGCCCAGGACACGTTGTTCTCAAGTCCCTTCTGTCCTGCCCCCAACCACCCGGTCCTGGTGTAAAAGCCATCTGCGGGCCCCACCCTGCCCACGCGTACCCCGACCTCAGAGGTTGCACCTGCTGGCTGCTCTGGGTACCTTCCCTAGACGCCCACATGACAGCCGAAATGGGCTCACCTCTCGCCCAGTTCTGCCTGGGGTCCGGGGTGCCCATAGTCACAAACGCCTGCGTGACCCCAGCCGCACCGGCCAGACCCCAGAGTGGACACTTTCCTCCCTCTTGCCCCACGTCCCTGCAGGACCTCGAGGCCCCTACTGTGTGGTAACAGCCACCAGCCGTCCCCACTGACCTCTTTGCGTGGTCATCCTCCCACTCGGATCTGGGGACACGGTCCTCCCCACCCCCAAAGGGGAGCCTCTCTCTGTCCCCACCCCCTTGCCTCACTTCCTGAATCTGCCAGGGTTGTCCCAGGCCACACGGGAGCCTTATTTCTGCAGACAGTGGCGCAGGCAGGGGTGCCAGTACCCAGAAAGACCAGAACAGAGCTCCGGGAGACAGAACCCGGGGTAGCGAAGGTGCTCCCCCAACCGCCATGGAGTCCCGGGGGCGTGTGCTCTTGGACAGCGGGCCCTGTCCCCACAATCTCTCCTAAGGGCAAAGTCGTTACACATTCCCGTGTGCAGTTAACATGCCCACTTCAACAGGTGCCCCCAGGGTGTCTGTGGGCCGGCCCCACACAGGAGGCTCGTCTGCAGGTCTGGGTGGCAGGACACGGCACACTTTTCGTTTCTGTTACGTGTCACCTGTGGCTGGTGACAGCCCTGACCCGGGAGAGGAGGGCCTCTAGTTTGACTTTTTAAATGACAATGAGAAAAGAGAATGAGGCTGGGAATGGTGGCTCATGCTCGTAATCCCAGGGCTCCAGGAGGCCAAGGCAGGAGGATCACTTAAGCCCAGGAGTTCAAGACCAGCCTGGACAATGTAGTGAGACTTGGTCTCTACATAAAAGGAGAAAAATTAGCCGGTCGTGGTGGTGGCACCTGTAGTCCCAGCTACTCGGGAGGCTGAGGCAGGAGGATCACTTGAGCCCAGGAGTTGGAGGCTGCAGTGAGCTATGATGATGCCACTGCACTCCAGCCTGGGTGACAGAGTGAGAGACCCTGTCTCTAAACAAAAAAAAAAAAAAA
>RJWJ010030700.1:0-19718 GCA_004363605.1 Indri indri | reverse complement strand
ACACACTACAGCAGCCTGGGGAGAGGTTGGGCCAGCAGCAGTGACTATGGCGATAGAAGAGAAGGAGGCTGGAATAGGGGTTGCTGGTGTGAGAGGCTTTCTTCCCTCCCACCTTCTCACCCACCATTTTGTCTTCTGCTAAGTTTCTCTTCTTCCTTCTGCAAGACTCCCTGACCAGTCCTTGGCCTGATGCCTAACTGCTTTTGTTCTCCCTAACCTTATCCCCCTTCCTCCATCTTTTCCTGTTGCCCCATGAATGCAGTGAAGGTAAAATAGCAAAATTATCCTGCCAAGTGCAAAGTGTAGCAGATCTTGGAAGCTGGATAGTTTAAGCAAACAAAATCACCTCCCTTATCCAAATAATTGAGTCAGAGCAAAAGTTTCAGCTTGAATTGTACAGATGGTAAGTTCAACTCTTCTACTTCAATTTTCATATGCCAGCTTAAACCTTTATTCTCTTTTCCCTTTGACCTGATAGAATAGGGCCATGTTTATTTCACTTTCACGCAGTACTAAGGCAGCTTTCTGGACAGCCCAGCGTAATGGAGTTGAAGAGCAAACCGGGATAATTGTAATGACAGGAAAACACAAGAGCAGAGGGCAGTTCAAATCGTGGTTTGGAAACATCTCACTCTAGGATAATGAGAAGTGGAAGGGGAACTGGGCTTGGAATTCAAATGGGCTCGCAGCCTCCCACCCAGCCTCCACTCCCAGGGTTAGACTGGCCCTTGCCGGCAGGCGTTGCATCCACAGTCTGCTTTAAACCATGGATATCTTCTAACATTTGTGTTTCTACGGCAGCAGGGGCACTCTACCCAGAAGTTCAGTTTGCAAAGATTCAGGCAGGCACCTTAACAAAGAAGTGAACTGCTGTCCCCTCAGCCAAGGCCTTGCTGAGGGGAAACCAGAAGAGCCACAGGCCCGTGTGAACTTGTTCTTGACTCTCTTTTGCCATCTTGTGGCATCCCCCATCTCCAACACCACTTTTTCTTCTAAAGACCCTTCATCCTGACCCACAGCTGGGCTCTTCATCTACTAAAATTATGTCCCCCTGGCCTTAAGATGAATGCCCATCTTCCTGACTCGAAATCCTAACTTCTGGACCAGAACATAAACCTTATGATCAAGATGTGGCTTATGTGACCTCTCCACAATTATAATCTACACAACAGACCGGTTCTTTACTGCTCTGCTTAAAACCCTCCCAGGGCTCCCCATTGCTCCTGGCTCCCGGAGTAAAAGTCAGAGCCCTTCTAACAGTCTCTAAGGCTTCCCACGACCTTACCTCTGGTCCCTCTCTGAACCCCCTGCTCGCCTGCTCCAGCCACACTGGACACCTTTCTGTTTTTCCAACACCATAGACATCTGTCTATTCTGGGCCTTTTTTTTTTTTATTTTTTTATTTCAGCGTATTACAGGGTACAAATGTTTAGGTTACATATCTTGTTCTAGGGCTTTTGCAGTGCTGTTCTCTCTACCTGGAACACTCTTCCTCCACACAAACACAAGTTCACTCTCTAATCTTCAGCTCTCTGTCCCAGAGTCACCTACTTCGATGACCCTACATAGAAATCACTGTCGTCTAACCCCTATCCTGTTCTGCTTTTTTCCTTAGCAATTATCACTTTGAGCAAAACATATATTTATTTTTTACTGACTTTCCCCAATGGAATGTAAGCTCCACAAAGGGATTTTTGTCTCTTTTGTTCACTGACGTATCCCAAGTACCTCGGCACACAGTAGGTACTCCATAAATTCTTGTTGACTACATGAATGAACCACACCTACTACTTACAGGTAAATTCTGAAAACAAAAATACTATTCATCTCAGTTTTCCTGGTCTTCCCACCCACAAACAGCGATACTTCTCTGCCTCAGCATGTCGGTTCTCCTGAGTGTCATATTCCAAGCTCACGGGAGCCCCAAAGCAGCCCTGACCCTGACTTTCCACATAGCTGTTACCACCACAAGGAACAGGACATACAAGGTGAAGGGAGGGTTAAGGCAGGGTGTTGAAAGAAACACCAACACCTTTTTCAAACACAAACATTGGGACAGTGTTTAAGTCTTGCAACTTTCAATAAATAAGGGAGGGAAAGAGTGAAGTTGAGAGGTGTTGGGTGCCTTCCCTAGGTAAAGCCATGTGGCCTTGGTTGGCACCTGGAACTGGAGGGGCCCAGAGGAATGAATTCTTGTGGAATAACTGAGCTGTTGGGGATGTCGATGGGCATCTTGGCGGTGCTGAGTCATCCACTTCCCTTGTCTCCTCCATCTCCTGCGAAAGATAAGCAGTATCCCCGGATGACAAGGAACCATACAAGGCAACTTTCTAGACTATTCTATCTGTACCTCAGGTCAGAGAAAAAGCAATCCTTAACACAACAGTGATTGGCTCTTCCCAGGATCATGGCCCAAAGGTGTATATAGGAGATAAATAACAACTCTCCCTGAAATTGATTTGGGTTGACACCTAGGTCAGGTGCTTTATTAAAGAGTCATTAAAACCATGTGGCCAGGGGCCAAATATAGGCTTTGAATGTGAGGATTCAAGCTTCCGCATTGCTGAACACATCTAGGCAGGTACAGGTATCCATAGGTATCCACTTATCTGGGACATGTAAGTGGAGAGGCATGAACCTGATTCATTTCCTGATCCAGGAATTGCTGCCCGGCCCGCCCCCAAACAGAAGCAGCATTGCCTGGGCTGGCTCTTAAGGCCGTAGACAGTGAGAAGAGGCCCTCAGAAGTCTGAGAGCCCAGCAGTGCGTGGACATAGCCTCGGCCCACTGAGCAGGAGTCACAGCACGAGGACTAAGTGAAGAGGTGCAGCTGCAGTAGGACCCGGTGAGGAGAGAGGACATAGAAGGAGGGATTGTTTCTGACCAGGTGAGAGTGTCCTCGGGTAAATGATAAGATGAACAAAGAAGGGACTTGACTTGGGGGAGATGAGAACTCGCATGGGGGAGAGGGGAGAATGGTATTGGGGGTAGAGTCACAAAATGGAAAAGAATGGGCACACAGAGGAGATGGGACTGGGGATGTGGAGGGGATGAGACACAGACATAGGGACATGGGGCCACAAAGGGGAGGGGACTTGAGGGAGAAGAGATCGAACAAAGAGCAGGAGGCAACAGGGACAGAATGAAGGGAGTAGGGCTACAAGGCCAGGGTCATGGGGCCACAGTGGATATGCGCACAGAGGGAGAGGAAGAGACGAGACACAGAGCAAGGAAAGGACACAGTAGGGCAGGGAGATGGGTGACCCACTAGAATGATCAGGTATAGGAAGGCTGACTTCTCAACTGAACACCTCCCGCTCTCTGTCCCAGTGACCCCAGCCCTCCATTCTGACTGCACCCCCCAGAGAGATGGCACTAGCCAGAGCAAAATTCTGCCCACTGATGCTGCTCCTGCTGCTGGGGCTGTGGGTGGCCAAGACCCCAGTCAGTGCCAAGCCCAGCCACATGACTTCATCTCAGTGGTTTAAAACTCAGCATGTGCAGCCCAGCCCTCAAGCATGCAACTCAGCAATGCGCAACATCAACAAGTACACAAAACATTGCAAAAACCTCAACACCTTCCTGCATGAATCCTTCTCCAGTGTGGTGGCCACCTGCCAGAGCCCCAATATAGCCTGCAAGAAGAAGGGCCATAAAAACTGCCACCGGAGCCATGGGCCTGTGTCCCTGACCCTATGTGAACTCACCTCAGGGAAGTACCCGAACTGCAGGTACAAAGAGAAGCACCTGAACAAGGCTTACATAGTGGCCTGTGACCCTCCCCAGAAAAGGGACTCTCAGCAATTCCAGCTGGTTCCTGTGCACTTGGACAAAATCCTTTAGGTTTCCAGACTGCCTCGCTCTTTGGCTGAGGCTGAATTCCCTCTCCAGGCCTCTGCTCCACTCCACCCCTTTACACTCAGAGCATTCTCTTCCCCTCATCTATTGGGGCTCTTCCTGGTTCAGCCTCTTCTGGGAGGCTGAGAAGGAACTGAGGTTGACACCTTGGTGGGCTGAGCTCCAGAGGACATGGTCTTTCATCTTTTTGTTGCTGTTTTCCCAGAAGCTTACCCCCCAGAGGCAATCTGAGCAAGATCAGGGGTGTAGATTCCCTGGTCTATGCCCTTGTACATCTCTCCCCTGTCCCATGTTATCATGGCAGCATGACAAGGGGAGGAAACAAATGGGAAAAGGCCAAGTGGGATTTATGCACAGAGATGTTCCATTTGCTAGACTAGAAGTCTTGCCCAGCTCTGACGTGGTAGTGAGGTGACCTTTGTGGAGAGAGGTGGCCAGAAGGAAAGAAGACAAAGAAATACTATTTCATATTTACATAGAACTTCATGCTCTTCACGGTAATTCTCTAATCCCTGTAACAAAGACTTGACAGGGATTACTTGCTTTCTTTATGGATGAGGAAATTGAAATTTCAGAAAGCTTAATTAGTTAAAGAGCTTGTCTAATTGGTTAGTGGCAGAACCGGGACTTGAACCTAGGTCTCCTTACTCTAAATGCAGTGCACTTTCTACTATACCAGTTGGACAAGAAAGGAGAGACCATTGCAGGGACAAGAGGAGAACTAGGTGAGAGTTCACGCATGGAGAAATGTACCCCGAGAGCTCTGAAGAGCCAGTTACCCAGTGTTGGCTGCAATAAGTGTCATTACCTCTCCAGCCAAGAGACTGTTTATGAGGTGCCCAGGGATCTTCATTCATTCATTCTCTCGCTCTTTCTCTCTTCCTCGCTAACCGCCCCTCCCCCTACTCTAGCCCACTGCTCTTTCGACCTGGGCCCTAGGCCTGGCTCTGGCTAGATCCCCTTGACCTGAAGGCATAAGGTAAAGGGAGTGTCCCAGCTTCAACCCCATGATCCAGGATCACATTTCCCTTGACATTAAGGGACTTCCGTGGCTCTGAGCCTGCTTGTCACAAACAGGCTGATGGGAGCTGCCAGAGCTTCCTTCCTCCTGATAATATCTCCCCTGCCTCAGTGCTTCCCTGGCTCTCCACTCTGGCAGTCTGCCCAGGCCTGAGGGGTTGCGATGTGAAAATGCCATCTCCTTGTCCCCCTGGGCTGCAGACGCCATTACTCCCTCTCTGGTAAGCAGAGCTGGAGAAGGTCTGACTTTGTATGGCCAAGTCCTGAAGGCCCCTCCAGCACTCCCTACAGCCCTGACCACCACCCTTCCCTTCTCTCTTTCTTTATCCCAGTCCCAGACAAACTGTCCTGTGCCCCCACGCCTACCCTACTCCAGACCCCAATACATTGTCAGCCCTTCCTGCACCTGCTGGGGATTCTATTCTACCTATCTCTTCCCACCAACTGCGGTGACCAGAGTCATAGTAAGCTTTGGAGCCAGACAGAACTGGGTACAAATCCTGGCTCAGTTGTTCCTGGCTATGTGACCTCAAGCAAGAGGCAGGTCTGTTTCCACATAGCAAAATGGGAGTGATGTTACCTGCCAAACAAGATTGCAGGAAGATTTAGAAATGACATTTATAAAGCTCTACTCAGCCCCAGGTACTATAGGCATTAGACAGTGATAACTAGTCAGTGGTGGTAGCAGTAGTAGCAATACCCACCTTTGGAAAACACACAGACCAAGGCAAATGCCCCACTCAAGTCTCTAGTTCTGTTCTCTGGAGCAATGTTCATGCATGGGCTGGGGGACAAGCCTGCAAGCAGAGTCCTGCCAGGGCAGCTGGGTTGTTTGAGATGATGAGGGGAGAAGGTAGGGAAAAGATGATCAAAAGAAAGGGGAGCAGATCATTGAGCAATTCAAACAGAACGTGGGCCGGTAAGTTGATGAGTTGGCCATAGCAGAGGCTTGAAAGCAGAGGAACACGTCGTGGCCAAATGCCAAATGACTGAGTGTAAAGATAAGTGCTCCCTGGAAACAGAACATTGTCATCATAGAATTGACTTCTGGGATACTCGAATAAATCTGAAGTTTTATCTAAAATCTGAATGTGTTTGGAACTCCTGTGGTCACTATACTATATATTTACCTTCTAAAGAGATGATTTTCAACTGAGGTGCGTAGAAAAGCAAGATGCTTGGGGGCAGCTGATTTTTCATTTCACTTTATTCTTTTTTCACAACTCTTTTTGTTCTTTATTGGTGATTTTTCTTACGGATATTATAGATTTAGAGACAGTCTCCTCACAAAATTTGAAGTGGATAAAATTATGCCTTTAATGCATCCTCTAGAATAGGAATTTCCAAATAGGACTTTTTCTTGAAAGACTTGACCTAAATAGCACTAAATAACTAAAAAGTTCTAAAGTAATCTGTGGCGATAAAGGTCAGAATAGTTGTAGCCTTGGGGAAGTACTAACTGCAAAGGGGTCTCGGGGAGCCTTCTGAGGATTTGGAAATGTTCTATTCTTGGTCTAGATATGTTTACTGTGTGAAAACTCATTGAAATATACACTTAAGACTTATGTAATTTGCTGTATATAAGTTATACCTCAATTTTTAAAAATCTTCCAAAAAAGTATTGTTCTTAAGGATTATTTTATTTACACGATAAATGATAATACACCAATCAATTCTAAAAATGGTATAATTAATCATAGACAGAATTATGATATAATCTAATTTCCATTGTTCTGCCTTACACTATTTGCTCAATTAAATAGTACTTGTACCATTTATTAAATCGTTATAAATACTTTGGGCTCAAAAAGTATAGTTGACTCTTGAACAACATGGGGGTTAGGGGCACCAACCCCTTGTACAATCAAAAATCTGACTATAACTTTGACTCCTCCAAAATTTAACTACTAATAGCCTATTGTTGACTGGATAACATAAACAATTGATTAACACACATTTTGTATGTTAAGTGTATTATATACTGTATTCTTACAATAAAGTAAGCTAGAAGAAAGGAAATGTTATTAAGAAAATCATAGGGAAGAGAAAAAATACCTACTTCACTAAGTGGAAGTGGATCATCATAAAGGTCTTCATCCTCATCGTCTTCATATTGAGTAGGCTGAGGAGGAGGAAGAGGAGGGGTCGGTCTTGCTATCTCAGGGGTAGCAGAGGTGGGAGAAAATCCACATATTAAGTGGACCTGCACAATTCAAACCCATGTTGTTCAAGGGTCAACTGTATATAAGGTTTTTCCTAAAGTTATCTGACTAACACATTCTCTCCTATTATTTATATTACCTGTCAATTTTTTAACTATGTGAAAATTCTTATTAATTGTTTTATATATAATATTATACGCTTTCACAACCATTAATTATGGCATTTTTCTTAAAGTATTTAGTATGTATTTATATGTCCACTGACTAATAGAATTTCAACATTTTTAAAAGTTCATAAGGCCTGGGCATGGTGGCTCATGCCTATAATCCTAGCACTCTGGGAGGCCAAGGCAGGAAGATTGCTTGAGCTCAGGAGTTTGAGACCAGCCTGAGCAAGAGCGAGACCCTGTCTCTGCTAAAATTAGAAAAAATTAGCCAGGTGTGGTGGCACATGCCTGTAGTCCCAGCTACTCGAGAGGCTGAGGCAGGAAGATTGCTTGAGCCCAGGAGTTTGAGGTTGCTGTGAGCTAGGCTGATGCCACGGCACTCTAGCCTGGGCAATGGAGCAAGACTGTGTCTCAAAAATAAATAAATATAAAATTTGATGAGGAAAATTTTATTCCAAGTCATATCTAGAATACTTACCAATATTTGAAAGTGACTATTCAGATATTAACAATGAATCCAAATGACCTGCCTTGTTCTCATTACTGATGCTTTAACTGATTAGACTTGACAGTCACCCATTCCTTCACATGGTCTTGATCACAGCCAAGTTCAGGGATGGCAGGAATAATGTTGAAATAGACATTTGACTATTCAGCCTTCCAAAAGCCAAAGCCGAGGTCCAAGATGGTGATAATTTAGGCCAAATACCAAAGGTGACTGAACCATGATGAATTCCTATTTGAAAGTTGAAGAATGGGAAAAGACCGATCAGTTATGAAAGATTTCTGTTGCTAGGTGTGAGAGCTTGGAGAGAGGAGGAGGGTGTCCAGGGGAACACTGACTAACTTTGTGTAGATGGCTTTAAACATGAACCTAAGGAGCAGAAATGGAGTCCAGTAAAGAAAGTCACCCCAAGAACTGGAGCTAGGGCGAGCTGGCTTTCCTAGGAGCAAGGTAGATTAGGTAGGAGACTTTTGCACATGACTCTGGTTCCCAGGAGTCTCCACACACTATAATAAATGAGCCTACGAAGAAGGCCAACAGAAACAATGTGAAGAAAAAAGTTCTGACCTCCAGGGCATTGCTTCTTCCTACCTACACCCTGCTCTTGAGATCAGAACCCTCTGGGCCTCTTCATAGTGTCTAGGGCTCTATGGAATAACCCTAGAGCTACAGCACCAAAAAACGTAGCAGTAGCCACAACGCCCAGGAAGCCTTCTTTTTGGGAGAGTCTTGCTCCATTTCATTACATTTTTCCTCTACTCCTGCACAGCTGGGCTTCAAAAACTTCAGAACCTCATTTTAAAGTCCTCCTCCTACCCCCACCCCACAATGGAGGGGCAGAAAGAAGAGCAGCTACAGCTCTTACCAGGATGTTTACTTGTGCAGGACCCCAAAGCCAATAAGCTTGGGAGCATCCATGGAGCCAGAGGGACATGAGAAAGCCCACATTGCTGATGAGACCTTGTAAGGGGTCCACAGTTCACAAGAGGAGAGGTAAGGAAAGCTGTCTGCCCATGATAGAAATACACACTATGATAGAAAGGCCTCTTAACTCAGGGAGGTGGGAGTTTCCTCATCTATGTAAAGGTACTTACTTCATAGGCTCATTATGTGGATTAAATGCGACAATACATATAAAGCACTTAGTACAGTGACTAGCACGTAGGGAAAGTTTGAGAGATGTTAGCACTTGTATTTATTACTGTGGTGTCAAATGTTGAGCGGCCAAACCTGTGATAAATAGAGCAGGCCTGACTTCCTTTACAGAAGAACAAAGGATTTAAACAGAGGCCAAACTCCTCCTCATCCTCCTTTTGCCAAAATGCTCCTAGCCAAGAGTAAATAAGGTAAGGTTCAAGGTCAGACGAAAAGGACAATGCGCATTAATTTCTCTAGATAACATAATTTGAGGGGAGTGGAAGAATGCTTTCAATCGGAGGGGAAAAAAGGCTATCAAGAATTTCTATTAATACTACTTTACTTAAGGGAGGTTTTTCTAATCTCTACCCTCCATGAATCCAAAGATATGAAAACAAGTTGGAGGATTTAGGGCCACTAACTTTTGAGGGTGCCCTCTGTATCCCCTCAGATCTAAAGCATTCAATTATCCCAGCAAGTGATGGCTCTAGTGACATTTCCAACTTCCCCTCCTGAGATATTTAAACTAGTCCTTAGATAAGCTTACTGTCCTTTCACCTCCATCACGGAAATCTCCTATATTTTTCTCACCCTCCGATTTAGCTCCATTTCCTGGTTCATCTTCCATTACTCAAAATCTCCACCAGTGCCCATGGCTCATGTCCAATGGATTGGTTATAGTGAGAAAACATTAGGGTAGCTACTTTCTCTGGCCTTTGCATAGAAACTTAGTTGAACTTACACATGTAAAACATAAACTGACCCTGGTGTGAATGAATACAGATTCCTGCTTGTGCCATGGCATTTAGCACAAGATGAAACTTCACATCTGCATGGCTTTAGGGCTCTTTGAGTAGATAGTCATAAAATTATAACACTGCAGGACTTCTTGTCCAGTGATCCAGTGATGTCAGAGATCATCCAGTCTTGCCTTCTTCATTTTGCAAATAAGAAAAATAAGAGGACTTAAACACTTTGCCCAAGACCACACGGCTAGTTTAGGCAAGAATTCAGGTTTTTAAAAAATGAGTCCAGCCATGTTTCCAAACTGGCACTCCAATTAATGGTCCCAAATTGATCTCAGATATTTTTCAAGGTCAAATTCACCATACATAAACTGGCAAATCAATCTGCAAATGGGCAGACTCCTGGATTTGAG
Source organism: Indri indri (assembly GCA_004363605.1). Lineage (NCBI taxonomy): Eukaryota > Metazoa > Chordata > Mammalia > Primates > Indriidae > Indri > Indri indri. The sequence continues at coordinate 9,710 of RJWJ010030700.1, read as the reverse complement.
ACAAAAGCATGTTTATCCAAAAGAGTGTTTAGTGCACAAGATCCTGACACATTTGCATTTCTGACATTCTTCTGAATGCACATATTGTAACAGTGAGATAGAGAAAAAAAATAGTGCCCAAGAACTTGATGGTAAACTAGTCAAGCATATCTCTGGCTATGCCATTGGCTGTTGGAAACATAGATAAGGACAGGCAGCAAGAAAAAAAGGCCTTGACCTCTCATCTGCTATTTGGGACCAGGGTGAAAACATTACAGAGCTCCTTTGGTGGCGCTCCAGGTGGGTCCGAGACTTTCCAAAGCATTTATCGTTCGTAAGGATGACCATTCTTTACCCTCAAAGTTGGCACATCCGGAAATGGATTTTTATGACCAACTAGAGCCTGCAGAGCAGTGCTTCCCAGACTTTCCCCTGTAGTGCTAGTAACTGCAGAGGAGAATTAATTATAGTAAAACACCCAAAGTATTGCCCAACAAACTTGTGCTTTCTCTGAAGTCTCCTACTTTCACTTAACTAATATTTATAAAATAGCCATGTGTATGGATGTTTTATATGCTATCTTGAAATTTCATTTGTGGTAATGACAGATCAATGTGAATTTCCTGGTTTTTATGGCTATGCTCTGGCTATGTAGGCAAGGGTACTTGTAATTAGGAAACTGTCACTGAAGTATTAGGGAGAAATGGGCAGCATGTCTGTAACTTGTTCTCAAATAGCTCAGCAATGTTAACAATTGCGGAATCTAGATAAAGCAGATAGGGGAGCTCTGTGTACTATTTCTGAAACTTTTATGTAATTTTGAAATTATTTCAAAGTAAAAATATTTTAAGTTATTTTAAAAATGTAATTCATTTAAATTTTTCCATCATACGTTTTATTTTCTGTAAAAATAATGCCTTAAATTAATCTATCACCATGCCCCAAAACTTAGTTTTAGTAAAATTGGGAAAGAAGATATTTATCTTGTGACTTTGAGCACCCCCTGCACATATCTGCATACTGCTTGGGGTAGGAGTATACTGGCCTTAACTTGCTCTCTGAGGGTTCCTGTCTCTGACCAGTGTTTCTCTTCAAGAACTAGGTGAGGAAGGTAGGATAGTCATGAAGCCAAGGCAGTAGGAAGGTCCTTACATGCCGAAAAATGAGAAAATCAACACAAAGCACTTGGAACAGTGGCTGGGACAAAGAAAACCCTCAGTAAACATTAGCTATGATTGTTTTTGTCATCCCTGGGAGGTCTGAAGACTGCATGAAGGCTTGTTGTGGTAAGTCAAAGGTCATGAGGGGAGCCACATGCCTCAGCTTTGGCTGGGTTGAAGACCGCATCCTCTCTCCCTCAGGAGGACAAATCTGGGAGTCAGGAAGAAAGGGAGACAGTCCATGCACAGAGGCAACATCATGGTGCAAATGGGCACCCTAAGCCCCAAAACAATTTGTTGGGAATATTATAAAGAATACACCTCTGGTCAGTGCAAGAGATAGGATTCGGTGAACTCTGAAGTGCTTTCCAGCTTCACTATTCTATGAAACTGGGTCCATGTTAAGTTGGTGACGTCCTTTGCACAAGATCGTGCAGCTAATTAGTGACAGAAGTGAGGTGAGAATTTGGAGCTAATAATGTGTAATTTGGGGAGATTTGGCTATTTTTGTATGTAAAATCATACACAAAGCACAATGCGTTGGCATATGAAGCACTTTTAGAATGACAGCTATTATTTTTAACAAAGCAGCTAGCACTGTACCAAGCACATATTAGAAGTTCATTAAATAGTCGTTGGTGGTATCCCTTTCTTCCTGTTGATATTGCACAGCCCTGTGCTGACCAGAACCTTAAGTAATGTGGTGTATGTTATCCTGGCTGCCTTTAGTAAAATGGTTAATATTACACTCTATACCACACTCCTAGGCATTTTAACATTCACCACACCATATGAAATATGTAAAATATGTATTCCTCATATAATATCATTTTTGCAGAAATGTATCTGAAAATATTTTTAAAGTTTTACATTTTAAATTATTTGACTAAAAGTAAGTTGTTCACCACTGTTTCTTCTGCAATCATGGTACTTGGGAATTCCTGTAAAATGAGAAAGTCTAACCTAAGATTGCTTACCAATGTAATGAACATTTTATGTGTGCCAAACTTCAAAATAAATGAAATCAGCTCTATGTCACTTTGGTAGCAAGTAAGTACATTTATTTTTTAAAGACCGGGTCTTGCTCTGTCACCCAAGCTGGAGTGCAGTGGTGCAATCATATTCACTGTAACCTCAAACCCCTGGGCTCAAGCAATCCTCCTGCCTCAGCCTCCCAAAGCACTGGGATTATAGGTATGAGCCACTGTACCCAGCCAGTAAACATTTTTAATTTGATTCTGCATTTGACTTTTCCTGTATTGGAGCCAATATATATATATATATATATATATATATATATATATGTATATTTTTTTAGTCTCAAATAGGCCCTTGAAAACTTCCCAGGCCCTGGGCACTGAGCCTCTAGTGCTTAATGGATAAAACAGCCCTGAGACTGTAGCAGTTGGGAAAACTCATGATGAATTACTAGGATCAAAATACACAGTCAAAGGAATCCCTTCCCCAGGCTTCCCTGAATGAGGCTGGCCAGCTGCAGGGCCAGTATCTACTTGAGCAAAAGCATGTCTGCAACTTAATTGGATTCAGAGCTTGCAAAGTCTCTGGCCAGTCATCTCGGTCAGGAGGAAATGTTTAGGCCAGCCCTGGGCTCCTGCTGCCATCCCCACTCTCTCACTTCAAAGCTTTACAGCGTGGGTCTGCCTCTGTTAATGAATAATCACTTGGCAATCCTTCCATCCCAATGGGAGAAGCTCAGATGAGGGCCTCAAGACAGAAATGACTTCCTGGGGAAAAAAAAAAAAAAATTTGTTCCCTGCTGTCCAAGTTAACTGCCTGCAGGGTAATATTTTCCTGGGTTCAAAAAGCAATGTTTTGTTTGCTTTGTGGGGAGGAGTGCATGAAGGGATCCCCACTGCAGAAAGGGTGTGTTCTGTTGGTGAACAAGGCTCCACCTCAGGGCAGAGGGACAAACATCTCAGAAATTTTACTTTCAGAAACACAGATACTAGGAGCATCAGTGATTTTTGCCACTTTGGGGAGCACTTTATCCCAAAGGCAGAGAAGTCACACAAATCCCAGAGGTTAGATGCTGGGTAGGATCCAACACACCAACACAGACCTGAGAAACTGCAGTTCAGAGCAAGTTCCCCCAACTGCAGTCATTTGCTTTATTACTTTACAATTTTTGCAATATCTTCTTACCACCAGTATTATAATTTGCAAAATATATATTTACTCATTTAATTGAAATAATTATTTGAAAATGAAACTGTGTAATGCCATCTTTCACAGAATACTAGCATTAATAAATAGAATTTAAAAATAAATACAATGAATATCATCCAATTTTTAAAAATTGTATCCAGATATTGTTTTCAGCTGAAGACTCAGCCTGAGGCTTGTTATCTCTATTGAGAAGGAGGAGAAACAAACATTAAAGAGAATAAAAGAATTTACCTTCTTGCTCTAAGAGGAGACTTTCTCCTAAATGTTATCAGAAGGGTTAGAAGAGAATTACTTAAGGTGATGTTCATGTACCACCTAAACCACAAACAGAGACACACTCACTATGCTCTGCTTCTATGGGAAACTTTTCTCCTTCCCTTCTCAGGTTGGCAGGAGCCAAAAGGGATGGGTTAAAAGTCAGGGAGCTCTTAGCCCCAGCTCTGCCTCTCATTCAGTGGCCTTGGGGAGGGCACTTGCCTTTCAGGGACTTGAGCTCCTCCATCTGTAAAATGAGGGCGTCAACAGAGATGATCTCTAAGGTCTCTTCCAGCTCTGACCCTCTATCATTCCAAGACCCTCTCCTGCAGGGCAAAATGTCAGGCTCTGTGGAAAGAATCCAACTCCCCACGCTGCTTTGCCAGCTGGAGCAGTGATTCCCTTACTCGGAGTGACTGTTTTTCCTAACTTCAGTGAGAAACTGGACCATAGAATGTAGAGGAATTAGTTCGACTCCACAACCTAAATGTCAACTCCTTCAGGAACACCTAAGCTGGGCTAGGCGAGTGGGGTATAGACCCTTGGCATACTTTTCTTCAAAGTTCAGTTTCTCTTTTTGTGAGACCACCTCAGAGTTTCCAAAAGACATGAGTGTGTGGAAAGAATAGGAGTTTTGAAAGCTGAGAGGCCTTGATTAAAAAAGGAGAATTTCCCTTGGTTTTCCTGAGTCTCACTGTGTTCACATATATAATCATACTCACCCCCATAACTACTGGGAAAGATAAACAATATAAGTATTTATTGGAGGCATAAAAAGGCACACTATTTGCTGGGACTGAACAATAGACTGCCAGTGGTGTTCTTAAATATCTTGGACTGCAGATTGCCCTTAACAACTGACTGAGGGCATGAAATTCTTAGAAGGACTAGGGCTCCCCCATGATGACCTATTCACCCACCTAACCTTCCTCTCTGTTCCACAGACCCCTTTAGGAGAGATGGTACCAGCCAAGACGGAATTCCAGTCCCTGCTACTGCTCCTGCTGCTGGGGCTGTGGGTGGCCGAGACCCCAGTCAGTGCCAAGCCCAGACACATGACTTCATCTCAGTGGTTTAAAACTCAGCATGTGCAGCCCAGCCCTCAAGCATGCAACTCAGCAATGCGCAACATCAACAAGTACACAAAACATTGCAAAAACCTCAACACCTTCCTGCATGAATCCTTCTCCAGTGTGGCGGCCACCTGCCAGACCCCCAATATAGCCTGCAAGAATGGCCATGAAAACTGCCACCAAAGCCAAGAGCCTGTGTCCCTAACCAGCTGTGAGCATACCTCAGGGAGGTACCCAGACTGCAGGTACAAAGAGAAACAACAGGATGCATTCTTCATTGTGGCCTGTGACCCCCCACAACAGGAGGATGACCTGGGGTACCCACTGGTTCCCGTGCACTTGGATAATGTTGTCTAAGGCTTGGGGCTCATCCCACCTCACCCCCAAGCTCTGTAGACTCTATGTTGCTGCTGCATTTCCGCCCTTGAGTTATGTATTAATCCTTACCCGCTTTGCAAATGCCATTTCCCTCCCACACATCCAACCTCACATACTCTTGATTCCTTAGGGGGGTTTATGGATGCTCCAGATGATGAGGGAAGAGGGGACATTCTCTTTAGCCTGTCAGTGCTGCTTACTTTGCATTCTCAATGTCTGACATTGTGTGCCCCTTCCAGAGTCAAGCACTCAGGATCTCAGCAGGGATGGATCCAGGTTTTTGGGGCCTTATGGCTTATATAATTTTGGAGACCCTTTTAAAGAAAAAGAATAAAAAGTTATAATACAAATGCAAAGAAAGTCAGGGACTTGGAAGGGCTGTGATTGGACAGTTCAGAGGGATCCCAGGCCAGGGCGATTATCTAAGACGGGAGGGCAGGAGAATCTATGTGGGGTTCCCTGTGTTGGGTAAAGGAATGTGTCTGATTTTGCTGTAATAAAAGACTCTGCTGTTCCTGACGGAGTGTGTGTTCCTGTCTAGGGGTAACTAGGGAAATCTGGAGCTCCCATTCAGAGGCCCGGAAGTACCTTCTGAGCCCTGTCAGTCATCAGCTTCACCTGCTCTGCAGACTGGAGGGAGGGCAGCACCCTGAGCAGGTGCAGTCTTGGAAGCTGGGCCTTGATCTGGTCATCCACCCCCGGGAGGGCTGTCTGGTGGTCCCATCTCACACGAAGGGAGAAAGAAGAGGAAGAGCAGGCTGAGCCCCAGGATGCCAGTCAAACCTGAGTCCTGACCTCCTCGCTTCCGCTCAAGACCCGAGTTCACACTTCATCGACAGGACCCAGAGCAGGAGCCTCAGCCTTCTGAAGCGAATCTCCCTCCCTTGGGAATTTCTGAATCAGGACCCACCTTACCAAGAATCTTGATCTGGGCTTAATCAGTGCTTCTGTAACTAACTGTGGTGAAGGAGAAGTTTTATATGCAATCTTCCATAGACCAATACTTCCATAAAATACAATAAGATGAGGCCAGGCACAGTGGCTCACACCCGTAATCCTAGCGCTCTGGGAGGCCGAGGTGCTAGGATTGCTTGAGGTCAGGAGTTTGAGATCAACCAGCCTGAGCAAGAGTGAGACCCTGTCTCTACTAAAAATAGAAAAAATTAGCCAGGTGTGGTGGCACATGCCTGTAGTCCCAGCTACTCAGGAGGCTGAGGCAGGAGGATCGCTTGAGCCCAGGAGTTTGAGGTTGCTGTGAGCTAGGCTGACGCCACGGCACTCTAGCCCAGGCAACAGAGCCAGACTCTGTCTCAAAAAAAAAAAAAAAATACAATACAATAAGAAGAATTACTAGATAATGAAATAGAACATATAGATATAGAAAACACAAGCCCAATTTCTTTTTTACTAAATTCAATTAACATAAAATCACTCTGTCACAGTGACATAAAGTTTCTTAATGCTTCCTCTCAATAGAGTAATATCTATCTTGACAGTCACACAGAGAAAAATATACACATATTATATACATATACACACATACATACTAACATAAGACACACATACATACACACCCATGTTCATACACATACACAGGGATACATACCTACGCATGTGCACCTGTGTGCACAACACACACACATAACATATACTCACGCTCAACAATAAGACACTCCCTCTCTTTCCCTCTACCATCTCTGCTTCCTCCTCACACCTCCCATTCCATATTTGGACAGAGATTTCACCACACAGATTAAGATTCAGAATAAGGAAAGGATGTTTGGTGAAACATGAAGTGGCAGGGAAAACAGAGAATCCAGAAATTCCAACTCCCAGCCCTCCTCCATGCCTTCGAAAACCGGAGCTCATCGCAGCCTACCACACCCACACCATCCCACACCAAGTGGAGTTTCCCCCGCAGCCCCCAGGGCCCTCCACACCACGCTCTGCCCATCACTACCGCTATGTTTCCCACCCTTGTGCTTATGACCAGAAAAGACATACTGGAAGTGAGAGAGAAACAACATTCTTCTACCCCTCTGGCTTCTTCCCAGTGTCGTGGGCAGACTCCACTTCCTGTGGTTGCACCTTAAATGATAGTGTTTCTCAGGGTCCTATTCTGAGCTCTGTTTTCTTCTCTTGAGTGACTTGATACACTTCCATGGCTCCAACCACCACTTACCTGCTCCCAAAGGCATACCTCCAGCCCACAGCTCCCAAGGTCCAGGCACACATGTCCCTCCCCTACTGTTGCTAGCCCCCTTCGTGTCTCACAGGCATTTCAGTGAAAAACACTCAGAACTAAGCTCATGATCTGCCTGGCTTCCAGACTTGCCCCTCTTCCTGCAATCTCTCAGTCTTAGTTAGCGGAAACCTCATACCCAATCATTCAAGGTCCTAGTCTAAGAGACATCTGTGTCAACTCATGCTTGTTTATTTCTCCAGTAATTACCCACCTTATCCCAGTACTGCCTCAAGAGGGCACAAAAGTTCTTGGGTTTTCTTTTATCTTCTTTTTTCCAAATAGCACTAAGTTCCTAACATACATTATGGCCTTGGAGGGAGCCGTAATTTGGAGCTAGGCAAGCACACCTAGCTTGGGGCAATCACGGATTCACAACTTGTTTAGGAGGCAAGATTAAATAATACATATGGAACTGTCAAGCAATAAGACAGAAGTGAAGAATACATCAAATATATTCTATAATATTTTTCCCCCACCTCCCCTAGGGTTTCGTTCACCCTGACCTAAAGTTCATCCTCTGTTTAATGTTAATCTTCATGTTGCATATCTCTTTCTGGCCTGATATCAGGTTTTAACTAGAGTCAGGTAACACCAGGAGAAATTCAACCATTCAATATTTGTAAGAGTTGTGACCCCAGAAGCTGGGAAGAATGTGGAAAGAATACAGAGCAGAATGAATCCTTAAGTAGGCTAATTATATCCAAACAAGTAGTGTAGCAACCCAGGTAGGAGTTTCTGACTTCCGTGTGTAGGCTGAAGAATTAGATGGAGTGTAACTTGAACCTAAGGGTCATGGCTGTAAAACTGGCCAATTCAGAGAGTAATGACACAGCAGCCATAAAACAGGGCTCAGAGAGGCAGCCAGGGCCAGAGAACAGCTGCCCAAAAGGCTGGGACAAAATCTCTAATGGGTATGCTCTCTGGGCCACTGAGAACATGTTCCAAAAAAGTGACCTGGGAAGGGGCTCCCCAGCCATTTGGGACAACATAATTCTTTCCTGGTGGGTAAGTATATTTTAATGTCCAGAAATTTTAGAATTAAGGATAGAAATATTTAAAAGAATCAAAAACACGGATAGCATTAATATGTTTAAGGAATCTGTATTAGACTTGTAATTCTAATTTAAGATGTACATGATTTGAAATGGAACTCTCCTTTAAAATTAGTTTTAGAACATTTAAGAAAACATAGGAACTAAATCATCCTATTTATGAATTGTTAGATTTATAAGGGTTTTTAGGTATTAAGGAATGTTTTGTTGGTTATCTGAGATGACCGGATTACTTTATAAGGACATGGAATATATTAAATTTATAAAATATATATTTTAATGGTTAAAGAGTTTCATTAACTCTTTATAAATGGGACCAAAAACTCAACAAATACAATCTTTTTTTTTCTTTTTCTTTCTTAATTATTTTAGAATTTAGATTTCTGAACAAATACAATCTTTTAAAGTGATTATTAGAATTTATTTCTTTGTAAAAGTTGAGGGAAGAACTGGGCTTCTGATTTGCAACTTTAACATAGAGAACATAAATTTTATTTATTTTTTTAAGAAACAGGGTCTTACTCTGTCACCCAGGCTGCAGTGCAGTGGCCTGATCATAAGTAACTGTTACCTTGAATTCCTGGATTCAAGCAATCTTCCTGCCTCAGGTTCCTGAGTAGTTAGGACTACAGGTGCACACCACCATGTACAGTTAATTTTTCTATTTTTTGTAGAGATGGAGTCTCACTATGTTGCCCAGGCTGGTCTCAAACTCCTGGCCTCAAGTGATTCTCTCACATTGGCCTCCCAAAGTACTGGGCGTACAGGTGTTAGCCATTGCACCCAGCCTGGAACATAAATTTTAAAAAGGCAAGTGGCCCTCTGAATATTCTTTGCTGAGCACAAAGAAACATTTTTTAAAACTCACATTGACAATGCAAGACTAGTCCATTTTCTGTGATATTTTTATCTACGCTGCACAGTGGGCTTTGGTGATTACATTTTCTGGTGTTCACATGTCTGTTGATTTTACTGGGCCTTTTAGCAGAGAGGGAGGCCATTGATGATGCAGTAGCCAAGGCTCAGGCTCAAGGGCATGCAGATGGCAGTGTTGCCACCTGAATTGAACCTGGACCTACATCTCTCCTCAGCATTCCCCTCCCTCTGCACTGTGCTGCCTCCAGTGAGTTATTTTTCTCACTTGGGGAGGGTCTCCCATCGCATTCTGGAAAAACCGAGAAAGGGGAGCATGGCTTCCCTGAGTGTGGTGGTGGGCAGGGAATTTCAGCCAAATATACTCTAAGAGAAAGTAAAACTCAGAGACTATACTCGGGTCTCCATCCTTAATAAGAACCTTTCCTCCTTGGCTAAACTTGAAGTTTTGAGATTACATTTTACCAAGTAAAGTGGCTTAAAAAAAAAAAAAACAGATTAAGCAACC
>RJWJ010030699.1:0-19717 GCA_004363605.1 Indri indri | reverse complement strand
ATATATATAGAGAAAAAATTAGCTGGGCATGGTGGCACATGCCTGTAGTCCCAGCTACTGGGAGAGGCTGAGGCAGGAGGATTGCTTGAGCCCAGGAGTTTGAGGTTGCTGTGAGCTAGGCTGACGCCACAGCACTCTAGCCCAGGCAATAGAGCCAGACTCTGTCTCAAAAAAAAAAAAAAATTACCAAAAGCTGATACAGAGACATAAAGTAAACACAATAACTGTTAGTAATGTGCTGGAAATGATACCAACAGATTCACTCAATATAGGATTGCTACAAACCTTCAAATTGTAAAAAGCACAATTTCTGCAAAGAGCAATAAAACAAGGTGCCCTTGTACTGAAAGAAAACCCTAGACAAGTGTACAGTTATAATGGGAGGTGTTTAACACCCCTCTCTAAATATTTGATGGAACCAGTAGATAAAAAATTAATGAAGATACAGAAGACCTGAACAGCACTATTAATCCAATGTAATATTTTTAGAACATTCCTTTATAAGTTCACATGAACAGTAGTTGAAGAGTAGCAAGAGTCCAGGAAACAAGCGTCAAAATTTTAATGTTAATAACAATTTTATTATGACAAAGTTTATGATTTATTAAATATCTTGTTAATCTGTTACAAAATAAATAATTTATTTTAAATACTATCACACAAAATATGTTCTCTGACCACAAATCAAATGAAAAAATAGAAAGAAAGAAACACATCTGGAAAATCCCAAAATATTTGGAAACTAAATAACACACATGTAAATATCACATGGGTCAAAGAAGAAATCAAAACGGAAATGTAAAAATATTTTGAACTTTCTAAGTGAAAATTTCATAAATGAAAATGGGATGTACCTAAACTAGTACTTACAGGGAAATTTTTAGCACTAAAAATTCCTATATTAGAAGAAAGGTCTCAAATCAGTGACCTCAGTTTACAGTTACACATATTAGAAAATGAAGAGCAAATTACAGCCAAAGTAAAAAGAAAAGAAATAATAAAAGTCAGAATACAAATAAAGGAAACAGAAAGCAGAATATTAGAGAAAACTAATAAAACTAAGAGCTGGTTCTTTCAGAAAATAAATGAAACTAATAAACTGCTAGTCAGGATGATTAGTAAAAAAAAGACAAGAGATACAAATTATCAACATCAGAAATGATAGAGGTAACAAAACTATAAATTCTGCAAATATTAAGAAAATAAAAAACTATGAAGAAGTTTATACCAATAAATTAAACAACTCAGATAAAATTGACAAATTTCTTAAAAGAAGCAAACTACCAAAGAGTTGGTTTACAGTAAAGAATAAACCACTGTAATTCACCACATCAGGAAAGTGAAACAAGGAAAGCCATTTGATCAAATCAATAGACACAGAAAATGCATTTGACAAAATCAAACACCCATTCCTAAAAACCAAGGACAACAACTCTTAGCAAACAAAGAATAGGAGACACTTCCTCAACTTGATCAGGGCATCTGGGGAAAATACAGCAAACATCTTTTTTAATGATGAAAGACTACATGCTTTCCCCCTAAGGGGGAAAGATCAAAAACAATCAAGTGACAGGGGTGCTGAAAGAATTCAATGAAGAAAGAATAGTCTTTTCAACAAATGGTGCTAGTACAACTAGACAGCTATATGTTGAACCCCTACCTCACTTCATATACAAAAATTAATTCAAAATGTATAAAAGCTCTAAATGTAAGAGCTAAAACTGTAAAACTCACAACAAAACTTAGGAGTAAACCTTTGTGACCTTTGGCTAAGCAATGGTTTCACAGATCAACACCGAAAGCTCAGGCAACAAAAGAAAAAAGATAAATTAGACTTCATCAAATTAAAGACTTTGTGCTTCAAAGGAGACACCATCAAGAAAGTAAAAAGAAAATCCACAGAATGGGAGAAAAATTTTGCAAAGCACATACTTGATAAGGGACTTGGACCTAAAAGATACAAAAGAACTTTTATAACTCAATAGTGAAAGACAACTCATTTTTTAAAATGTGCAAAGAATCTAAATAGGTATTTCTCCACAGCAGATTCACATACAGCCAGTAAACACATGAAAACATGCTCAATATCATTAATTATCAGTGAAACGTAAATCAAAGACAAAATGAGGGAGTACTTCACATGCACTAGAAGCTACAAGCAAAAAGATAGGAAAGGCACGGTGGCTCACGCCTGTAATCCTGGCACTTTAGGAGGCCAAGGCAGGAGGATCACTCAAGGCCAGGAGTTCATGATAAGCCTGGGTGACATGACGAGATCCCGTCTCCTAAAAAAAAATACAGGCTGGGTGCAGTGGCTTGTGCCTGTAATCCCTAACACTTCGGGAGGCCGAGGTGGGAGGACTGCTTGAGGCCAGGAGCTTGAGACTAGCCTGAGCAAGAGCGAGACCCCATCGCTACAAAAAAAAGGAAAGAAAAAAGAGAAATTAGCCAGGTGTGGTGGCACATTTCTGTAGCCCTAGCTACTCTGGAGGCTGAGAGCCCAGGGGTCTAGGCTGCAGTAAGCTACGAGTGGGCCACTGCACTCCAGCCTGGGCAACAGAACGAGACTCTGCCTTTAAAGAAAAAAAGATAATAACAGGTGTTGACAAGGATATGGAAAAACTGGAACCCTCATACACTGCTTGTAGAAATGTAAAATGGTACAGCCACTTTGGAAAACAGTCTGGCAGTTCCTCACAAGGTTAACCATGGAGTTGTCATATGATCCAGCAATTCCACTACCTAAGAGAATTGAAAACACATGTCTACACAAAAATTTGTAACACAATGTTCATAGCATCATTATTCATAATAGATGCCAAGTAGAAACCACCCAAATATCCATCAACTAATGAATGAACAAATGTGGTATACTGATAAAAATAGAAATATTATCGTGTCATTAAAAAGAATGGAGTACTGAAATATCAGACAACACAAATGAACCTTGAAAACATTACACTAAGTGAAAGAAGTCTGTTACAAAGGCTATATATTGTATGATTTTATCTATATGAAATACCTAGAATAGGCAAATCTATAGAGCGAGAAATAGACTAGTGCTTGCCTAGGGCTGGGGAGATGGGAGGATTGGGAGGTGCTGGCTAAAGGGTACAAACTGTCTTTTTGGTGTAATGAAAATGTTTAAAATTGATCATGACCATAGTTGCACAACTCTGTAAAAATTACTAAAAAAACCTGAATTATACAATTCAAATGGGTAAATTATATGCTGTATGAATTATGTCTCAATAAAGCTGTTATAAAAACAAAAGAAAAACAAGGCAAAGAATGTGCGGTCTTACAACTTTTATTCAACAACATTGTGCTGGAGGTTCTAGCTAGTGCAGTTTGGCAAGAAAAATTAATGAAAGGCATCCATATTGGAAGGAAAGGAATAAAACTGTCTTTATTTGCAGCTAATGTGATCATCTGTATACAAAATCCTATGGAATATCCAAAACTACTAAAACTAGTAAGTGAATTTAGCAAGGTTGGAGGATACGAATCAATACACAAAATTCAAGTGGATTTCTATATTGTAGAAACAGAAGTTTGAATTCATTATTTTTTTAAAATGTCATTTATATTGCTTCTCTGCCTTTTGGCTAAGATCGAGTATAAAATGTCATTTACAAGAACATCGAAATTATGAAATAAAGACACATGTGGCAAAATACTTGCTAGATCTGTAACTAAAAAACTATAAAACAGTGCTAAGAGAAATTAAAGAAGTCCTATAAATTGAAAGAAATGCTGTGTTCATGGATTGGAAGATTCAATATTATTATGATGGCAGTTCACTACAAATTGATAAACAGATTCAGTGAAATCCCAGTAAATATCCTGGCAGGCTATTTTGTAAAAACTGAAAAGCTGATTGCAAAATTCATATGTAAATATAAAGGACCTAGGCATTCCCAAAACAACTTTGAAAAAGAAGAAAGCTGGAGAACTTAAAATTATCTAACTTCAAAGCTTGTTATAAAGCTCTAATAATCAAGACAGTGAGGTATTGGCATAAAGATAGACAAACAGTCAATGGAATAGAACACTATCTAGAAACAGACCTGTATATACATAGTATGCATATTTTATACACACACACACACACACACACACACACACTTGATTTTTTAGAAAGGTGTTAGGGTTATTCAATGGGGAAAGGATAATTTCTATAGACGGTGGTAGAACAAATGGATATCTGGCCCCTACCTTGTAACAAATAAAAATCAACTCAGAATGAATGATAGACCTGAACATAAAAGCTTAAACCAGGGGAAAAAACTCTTGGCGACCTTGAGTTTTGCAAAAATTTCTTTTCATTTTTTTAATGATGTCTTCTGAAGATCAAAACTTTAGTCTTCAGAAAATACCATTTAAAAAATGAAAATACAAGCCATAGACTAGGAGAAAATATGTACAAAGTACATGTCCGACAAAGTATTTATATCTAGAATATATAAAGCGTTCTTATAATCCAAGAAAGAAAGGCAATCTAATAGAGAAATGAGCAAAAGATCTGGACATACATTTCACCAAAAGAGATAATATGGATGGCAAATAAGTACATGAAAGATGTTCAGTATCATTCATCATTATGGAAATGTAAATCAAAACCACTAGCTTCCAAAAGACTGGCCAAGTCCTGGCAAGGAAGCTGTGCAACTAACATGCTCACATGCTACACTGTTGAGAATGTCAAATGGCACAACCACTCTGGAAAACAGTTTGGCAGTTTCTTACGAAACCAGACATACTCTTACCATATGATCCAGCAATCATGCTCCTTGGTATTTACCCAAATGAGTTGAAAACTTGACATCCACACAAAAACCTGAACACGTTTGCAGCAGTTTTATTCATAATTGCCAAAACTTGGAAGTAATCAAGATGCTCTTCAGTAGGTGGATAAACAAAACTGCAGCACATCCATAAAATGGAATGTTATTCAGGAAATAAAAAGAAATGAGTTACCAAGCCATGAAAAGACATGGAGGAACCTTTAATGCATATTACTATGTGAAAGAAGCCAATCTGAAAAGGTTACATACTGTTGATTTCAACTGTGTAACATTCCAGAAAAGGCAAAACTATGGAGACAGTAAAAAGATCAGTGGCTGCTAGGCATTCAGGAGGAAGGAGGGAGGGATGAACAGGTAGACCGCAAAGGATTTTTTAGGGCAATGAAATCATTCTGTATGATACTGTAATGATGGATACATATCCTTATATTTCATTTGTCAAAACTCACAGAATTTATAATACACAGTGAACGCTAATGTAAACTCTGGACTTTAGTTTACAATAATGGATCAGTATTGGCTCACCACTTGTAAGAAATGAACCACATTAATGGAAGATGTTAATAATAGTGGAAAATAGAGGGGTGAAGAGGGTAAGAGGATATATGGGAACACTATACTTCCTACTGAGTTCTTCTGTAAACCTAAAACTGCTCAAAACAAAAACAAAATTCCTTCCTTTTCACCTTCCTGCCCCTCCCTCAAAAAAAAAAAGCTGCAATGAGATTCCAAAAGACTGGCTGGCTGTTGTGTTGGCAAGGATGTTGTGCAACTAAAATGTGGTATACTTCTGGTGAGAGTGTCAATTTTTAAAAATTTTTTTTTCTTTTTTGTCTTTTTTTAAACACTGGCTGATGAGATCAATTTTTTTTTTAAGAGATGGGGTCTCCCTATGTCGTCCAGGCTGGTCTCAAACTCCTGAGCTCAAGGGTTCATAGTTTTTTGAAAAAGTTAAACATATACCTACAGTATGTCTCAGCCATTCCACTTTTAGGTATTTACTCAAGAAAAATGAAAGCATATGTCCATGCGAATACTTGTACACAAATGTTCTTACCAGATTTATTTGCAATGGCCCCAAACTGGAAATCAAATGTCTGCCTCCAGGTAAATGATTAAGCAAATTGTGGTCTATCCACACAATGAAATAAAGAATATTCAGCAATAAACAGGAATAAACTATTGATACATGAAACGATATGACTGAATCCCAAAATAATTAACACTGGATGAAAGAAGGAGACCCCCCGCAAAGGTCATGTATATACTGTATAACTCCATTTATATAAAATTCTGGAAAATGCATACTAATTTATTGTGGCAAAAGCAGATTATTGGTTGCCTAGGAACAATGCATAGAGGTAAGATAGTGATGGATTACGAGGGCCTAAGCAAATTTTTAGAGGTGATGGATATGTTTGCTATCTTGAGAAGGGTGATGGTTTCATAGGTATACACTAGGGGTCTTCAGAAAGTCCATGGAAAATGCGTATTACGATAAGACAATGCATGGATTTCAATTTTTTTGCACTAAAATAAATTCACTTGTTATAACATGTCTGAACAATGTCTGAACAGGATCTAGTTTGAGGCAGTAAGAAGGTTAAGACATCATTTTGAAAAGAGCCCCTATCAGAGCAACTTGAATTCTGCTAAAATTGAAGCAAGAGCAAACATCAAATTTACGGTGTGGCTTAAGTGGAAGAATGGTGAAATCACTGATGCTTTACAAAAAAGTTTATGGGGAAAATGCTCCAAGGAAATCAGCAGTTTACAAATAGATAACTTGTTTTAAGAAGGGACAAGTCAATGTTAAAGATGAAGCCTGCGGCAGCCAGACCATCCACATCACTTTGTGGGGGCAAAATTCATCTTGTTTGTGCCCTAATTGAAAAGGACCTACGACTAACAGCACAAACAACAGCCAACACCAGGGACATCTCAACTGGTTCAGCGTACACAATTCTGACTGAAAAATTAAGGTTGAGCACATTTTCCACTTGGTGGGTGCTAAAACCATTGCGCCCAAATCCGCTGCAGACAAGAGGAGAGCTTTCAATGGAAATTTTTAAAAAGTGGGATCAAATCCTGAAGCATTTCTTCAAAGAATTGTAATAGGAGATAAAACGTGGCTTCACCAGTACAATCCTGAAGACAAAGCACAATGAAAGCCATGGCTACCAAGAGGTGGGAGTGGTCCAGTCAAAGCCAAAGTCAACCAGTCAAGAGCAGAGATCGTAGCAACAGTTTTTTGGGATACTCAAGGCATTTTGCTTGTTGACTTTCTGGAGGGCCAGAGAATGATAATATCCACTTATTATGAGACTGTTTTGAAAAAAACCAAAGCTTTAGCAGAAAAATGCTCAGGAAAGCTTCAGAAAGCCCTTCACCATGACAGTGCTTCTGCTCATTCCTCTCATCAAACATGGGCAATTTTGTAAGAGTTTCGATGGGAAATCATTAGGCATCCATCTTACAATCCTAATTTGGCTCCTTCAGACTTCTTTTTGTTTCCTGATCTTAAAAAAAATCTTTAAAGAGCGCACATTTTTTTCCAGTTAGTAATGCAAAAAAGACTGCATTGATGTGGATAAATTCCCAAGGTACCTGAGTTCTTTAAGGATGGATAAAAGGGCTGGCTGGTATCATTGTTTACAAAAGTGTCTTGAACTTGATGGAGCTTATGTTGAGAAATAAAATTTATATTTTTTATTTTTATCTTTTAATTCTGTTTTTCCACAAACTTTTCGAAGTCCCCTCACACATAAGTCAGAATTTACCATTATTATACACTTTAAATGTGCAGTTCATTGTATGCCAATTATCTCAATTAAGTTATTAAAAAAGTTATTCTTTAGGGCTACTAGCACTGCAACTCTGACCAATTTATGAATCACACAACACATCTCATTACCCTAAAGACACCTCTTGCTTTTGCTTTTTAAAAATCATATTATCTCAACTGGTGACCCCTTTATTTGCCAGATTGTAAGCAAATTCTGACTTTTTAAAAATAAAATAAAATCTGCCATCGTTGGTTAGATATATTCTAATTGTAGGTATTCGAAAATTCTCAAGACAATTTCGGAGAAGTATTTCCCTGGTAAGATTGGTCACCACTGGTTGGGAAGAACTGGGTGGCTTGGGATAGAGGGAAGGGAGAGTCTTGAGACCTTTCACTGTGTATCTTTTCATATGTTTTGAACTTTGTATCATATTATCTATTTAATATCACATAGAATTCAAATTTAAAGGGAATTTACAAAGTGTTCCCTATACACTTTAAATAGTAATATAAGAGCAACAGTATAATATATATAGCCTCCTAGAACGATTAAAGGAAATAATAATTCTGTAGAAGCAATAAATTTGGTTAAGTTTTAATAATTTATTAGCCATACATCATATGTAATGTCAAATTAGTTGAAAGATCACACTTCATATAAAGTGGCAGTCATTTGTAAACAGGCCTGTACGTCTTCAGAAAGGCAGAGAAAAATCTTTTCATCTAGTGGTCCGTGTTGTCTTGATAATCATTATGTTTAGGATATATTTGCTTCTTTTCTCTACAAAGTTTCTAAAAGATCTTTTAGTTAATAAAATGTTTAATCATTTCTTGAATTGATATTTCAAAAGAATATGTAGTTTATGTGGCAAATTAAATTTGAGTTTTTACATTTCCGTAGGAAACAGAGTACTGCCTTAGAACGTTTTAGAGTCATGTAGAGACTTGGGTTCAAAACCTAGCAGTTGTGTGTGCCTCTGGGCTATTAGAAATGCATGTCCTTGTTTATGAAATGAAGACAGAAGAGACTATATCCCAAGTTTGCTTTAAGTGCTGAATAAGAAAACGTACAGGATTCTTTCTTAATAAATGTCAGTTCCTTTTTCTTACTCCAAACAGCTCAGAGTTAAAGGCATATTAAACTCCAAATAGCAAATTCTGATTTTTCTCCTTTTGCAGATACTACACAGAAACAACATTTGTAATTTGTAACAAATTCCTTCTTACTCATCCACATTTTATCTCTCAATGGGTCATGTTCCCTACAAAAATAAAGACAGCAAGCATAGTAGTGAAGAGCTCAGATTGTGGAACTAAACTGTTAATGGGAGTGATAATCTGCATCTGCCACTTGCCAGGTGTGTGACCTTAGGCAAATGACAACCTCTCTCTTTGCCTGGGTTTCCTTACCTGTAATACGGAGATTTATGGTACAGTACCATCTCAGGATTGCTATGGCAATTAAGTTAACATCTGTGAAGTGCTTAGAAGGGACTGACGCATAGTAATAATGATGCAAATGTTTGCTAAACAGAATTAAGTTGATATATTTAGGTGTCCTCCCCATTTTAATTCTTAAACCATACTGAAAATGCTGAAGAATTTGTTTAAATGCTTAAAATCTTAATTTTTTCTACATTTTATTAGATTATCTTAAAGGGGAAGGAGGGTAGCTCTTAGAGCAAATTTAGACTTTTTAAAAATTCTCAAATTACTTTAGGCTGATGTAGATAAAGTATCCGTATTCCAACTATTGTCCCCTGATGTTTCTATCAAGCACTAGGAAAACGCCACAACTCATAATTGGTTTACCGAAACATCACTCAGTGTTCATTGACAGTAATTACAATAATGGCTCTTAATCCCTGTTTCTTCATCTGTAAAATGAGGAGAGCGGCTGTATCTACTTCATACGACTGTCACAAGGATTAAATACATTATTTGTAAAGCACTTAGAATAATACCAGAGCAATAAGCATTCCAAAAAGAATAACTAACATTTATTAACTTTGGGATTTGAACCCAGTCTTGTTCAGAATCCACTCTTACACACTACAGTCAGCCCTCCATGTCTGCCACAGTTTGAAAATATTAAAAATAACAGTAAAAACACAAATAAGAAATATAGTGTAACAACTATTTACATAGCCTTTACATCATATCAGGTATTACAAGTAATCTAGAGATGATTTATGTGCATAGATGTGCGTAGATTATGTGCAAATACTATGTCATGCCATTTTATATAAGAGATTTGAGCATCTGGAGACTTTCGTATTCATGAAGGGTGAGGGGGTGCTGTCCTGGAACCAATCCCTCATGGATACCAAGGGACTACTGTATATCATACTGCCTCTCATTGGTTTATTTGTTCAGCCAACATTTAACACGTCTTCTGTGTACCAGTATGCTCCCCTCACCAATCTCTTGATTTAAAAAATGACAAAATACTACCTTCTTCAAAAAAAACTCTAAATCCTTCCAAAGCTTAAAAAGTAAGCAAAATATGTGCCTTAATACTGGTATAATAAAGCCATGACCAGGGCTGCAGTCAAAACTGGTTTATACTGAACACGTTCATATTTTGCTGAGAGGAGTTAACACTTTCTTCTGCTTATCATATAAATCAAAACTTGCAAATAATGCCAAGCACAGTACTTCTCAGTCAGAATTCTAAAGTCAACACCTGTTGCCAGAACCTCAAACACTAACATAAAAAACCCAAGGCTGGCCAATTCTCATCAAATCAATTCCTGTAATCCCCTTCATTCTACGTTTTGTAAAAAGGTTGTTTGTGTACCTTTCTGTCTTAATTAAACAGGGAGCTCCTTGAGGGCAGGAAACATTGCTTACCTATCTTTATATCTCCCACAGCACCTAAGGGCACTTTGCATGTAGTCCATTAACAAACACCTTAAGTAAATAAATCTCAAATTTGACTCTCCTTACAACCATAACATAATAGAGCACACATCTGTTTTAGTCAATCCAACCTACCTGCTTTTCCCAAAGGACTTGCTGGATCTCACTCCTGGGCCTTGACTTCTGACCATCCCCCAAATGCCTATCTCCCCCTCTTTACTAATCCTTACTCCTAACATGCATCTCAAATTAATTTATTCAGGAAACCATTTCCAGTTAACTTCACTAGCACTCTAAGCACTTTGCACCCTATTTCTAGGCATGGTCTTCTACCTACCCAATTTGGAACTAAGTTTTTGCTTTGTTTTGTTTTGATTTTTACCAAACAGAGGCTTTTGTCTATTTACTTCTCATTTTCATTAGGCGAGGCTGACATCTAGGTATACTTCATTCCTGTAAGATCAATGGTACCATTGCCCTCACTGCTTAATTAAATATACTTCCAGCATTCTAATATTATGCTACTACTTACATTTTTATATTAAATACTAACTTTTAGAACATTTATATTTTATAATATTAAATATTCCCATGGTATTTTGTAAATATTTCAACTGTCCACAGTCACATGCACATATATATAGGGTAAAACATGCATTCCAGTTTGCTAAGGACAATCCAAGTCTATTTTTGTTAACCCAGGATAATTTTTTAAAACCATTTTATTGAGGTATGATTGACATAAAAAAGCTGTATATATTTAATATATACAACTTGATGAGTTTGGAGATACACCTGTGAAACCATCAGCACATTATGTGCCCAGGATAATTATTAAGACAGTCTCTTTGCATACCCAGAAGTATCCTAGTTTGGATAAAAAATTATACAGTCACCCTAATATGTCCACCCCCCCACCAGAATGAAGCTCTATGATTATAAAAACAATGACTAATTTATCTGTTTATCTTTAGTGCTAATGTAGGAAGGTAGTCAGACATTTTGGTAATAATTATACAAATGAACTAAAACTGGATTACAAATTTCTTAGAAGGCTTATTTTACTGATACTCTGACACTCCATAAGATTTTCAATAATTGTTCGGCGAAGCGTAAAAGTAAAATAGTAAGAAAAAAGGAAAACCAATATGAATACTTCCATCCAAAAGCCAGTTATATACATTCTAATATTATAACAAAAACATTATTAATAAAGCATCCATATGGCCTCCTATTTCTGATGATATAGCAGAAAACAGAATGGAGTATCTTCAAAATGCTGAGGGAAAAAATATTAAATAACTGTCAATCTAGATTTTCATGCACAACTAAAATATTCAAGAACAAGATCTACAGATTTCAGGTAAATAAAAAATAGTTTCCCACCAAAAGACCCTTAGTTGAGAAATTTCTAAAAGATATACTTCATAAAGAAGGAAAATGATTCCAGAAGAACCAAAGCTAACAAGAAATTGGTACATGTGGTCAACCTAAACAAATATTAGTTGTACAGAACAAGAATAAAAAGCTTAATTGGGGAACTGAAAAGAACAGGGTGGAATAATAATATTGAACAACTATAGCATATAAGATAGAAAGGTGACTGAATGGTTCCCCACACTGAAAAGGGGCACTTACTGTTTGCAGAAATCCCCTTTTTCTGGAAGCTTATCCCTTCTACCACCACCACCTCCAACTACCCACTTGACTACTGAGGAGTATCGCCAAATTAGTACAGTGTAGTCCCACATCCTTGGCCATTAAACTGATGGTCCAGAGGTAGGAAACTGACCCAAACAGGAGCAAACATAATCTCTAGAAATTACGAATAGATAACCAAAAGAAGCAAAGAGTAGGAGTCAGTAGGTACCGAGCTACAAAGTTACCAATGATATCTTTGGTACAAAGTGCTGCATGTACCCTATTGATGGCTACCTTTTATCTCTGTGCCTTCTGAAATGCTTCCTTCCTTTTTTCTACTTGTCCTAACCATCTTTTAGAGAACTAGCTTAAGTGGTCCCTGTCTTCTTCACATGATCATCTTTCCATCTGTTAATATTGTGAACTAAAATAAAATCTTAAGACTCACCCAACCCCCACCAGCTGACTGAATGGACTTCCTCCTGTCCAAGGGGATACCTTAAAACTAAATTGCCCGCCTCGAGGAAGGAGGTCAGACATGCCTCATCATGCCCTCCTCTCTTCTTGGAGATATTTTTTGGAACTCATTAGCAGGCAAGATAAACTTGCAGGTCCTCAATTTACACAACAAATATATGTCTAGTGGCCTATCTCTGATTAACAGACCTCTTTATCTTAAAACATTCTAAGCCTTTAGACAAAGCTTCATGTCTTCAACCAATTACAAGTCAAAGAATCTGTAAACCCACCTATAGCCTGTAAGACCTGCCCACTTAGAGATGGCCCACCTTTTCAGGCGTGTATGCCTTCCACGTATTGATTTATGACTTCACCTGTAATCCCTGTCTCCCTGAAATGTATAAAACCAAACTGTAACCCAACCACTGTAAGTCCACTTGCTCAAGGCTTTTTGGGCGTGGCTATGGGTCCTGGTCCTCAATTTTGGCTCAGAATAAATCTCTTTAAAATTATTTTACAGGCCGGGCACGGTGGCTCATGCCTGTAATCCTAGCACTCTGGGAGGCCGAGGCGGGTGAATCGCACAAGGTCAGGAGTTCGAGACCAGCCTGAGCAAGAATGAGACCCTGTCTCTACTAAAAATAGAAAGAAATTATCTGGACAATTAAAAATAGAGAGAAAAAATTAGCTGGGCATGGTGGCACATGCCTGTGGTCCCAGCTACTCGGGAGGCTGAGGCAGTAGGATAGCTTGAGCCCAGGAGTTTGAGGTTGCTGTGAGCTAGGCTGACGCCACGGCACTCTAGCCCGGGCGACAGAGTGAGACCCTGTCTCAAAAAAAAATATCATTTTACAGAGTTTGGCTTCTTTTCCGTTGACAGTATAAATGATAATGGAAAAGAATTATCGTCTGTGGACTGTCTGTGTGCTAAGCATTTTACATACATTATCACTTTACCCTAACTACACTGGAATGACAGCACTTGCTATCTCTCCACTAATCATGGCAGAGTCATCTTTCTTAAAGGATATTACCTCATATAATAGTTTCCTAACTATTCCATAGATTTACATGTGCCCTCTGCAGCTAGACTACACTATTCTCAAATACAGAAACTATGTCTTCTACTTTATTCTTATCTCCACTCATCTTCTCTCTTCCCTCTCCCTCATCTTTTAAAAAATACCCTTCCTATTTCTCAATCTCATCTCATTACTACTGTAATTACTACTAATAAAAGCTACTGTTTATAATGTCTTGTATTATGCTGACACTGATACTAAGAACTTTATAAACAATTCAGTAAATCCTCACAACAATTCTATATGGTAGATACTATTATCTCCCTGTTTCATAAAAGGTTTGGAGAGCTTAAGCAATTTGGTCTCTCACATTAGTATAAGCCTAGACCTATTATCACTGTGGACTGCCACAACTCTAACATCATCCACAGTAGTTGTTTTCATCCCTAATTGCTGTGGCAGTTTGTAGTGTGACAACTTGGTTAAGTTCAAACTACATTTCCCAGAACCCTCTTCCCATAAGGTTCCAGGCTAGAGTTGGCCAAAAGAACAAAAATACTCTCTGAAAATTATGATTACATGTAGAAACACAGAGTTGCCAGCAAATTCCACCATGTCTCTGCTCTACTCTGCATACGACTCTTCTTCCTGATTGCCAAGCCTGCTGACCAAACAGCAGCCCCAGGTCCACCACCAAAAGCTTGCCTGTGAACCACAGAAGAGGTAGCTATGCAGAGGTGACAGCTCTCCATAGACTTTCTACTGGGCATGGTTACCACTCCAGCAGCTGGGCATACCTGGCTTCTCAGATACACCTGCAAACTCCAACTTGTCCACTGTACCACTGCTTCGTAAAGAAAAAACAAAGGCACAAATTTTAAAAAACTTGAAAGAGCTGAAACAAGACTGAGATATTATGATTAGGTAGCCTTGAATTTTTTGTTTAAATATCTGTACAATACGTCCATCCATATACTCAGAAATACTACAAGGCAAGGCAACATTATTTTCTCTTATCCAACCTGCTTAACAGACTAATTTGGCAAATTAACCAACACTCTCCATTCTGTCTATAAAGGCTTCCAGTAAATTACTAAACCACTAGGTAAGCTTATTTTTTATCAAACCAGTATATTTCTGCTCTCAACTTACCAAGAATTAGTTGTTCATGACTTGTTATAATTATACAGCTTAAATATTACACAAATAAATGAAATTGTGAATGTGAAAAGAGAATTGTTTCCATGAAAATGAAGCTGAACATTTAGAAAGCCTCAAAGGCTAGTTACAAAAAGTTATTGCTAAATCAGGTATAGGAAATCAATTGTAAAAGACTGGGGGAAAATCATCCAACACGAAGTGGATCATAGACTGTTTTACATCTGTTTTTTTAAGCAAAATAAAATATTTAAGATAAAAATTTATCATTTTAATCCCTTTATGTTAATATTTAATTAAATTGAATACCACAGTCCCAATCGCATTAAGAGCTTCTATGTACATCAAAATAGCCATGATCTATGTGGATTATGAGAGACTTTTATAATAACTAATAGTTTTTTTTAATAATTAAATGCTAGGCATTGTCCTAAACATATTATATCATTGAAACCACATAACAAACCTATCAGGTAGTAAAATCCCGATTTTATAGGTAAGGAAAGTGAGACTTAGGTTAAAAAGTGGAGCTGAGATTCATATTCACGCTTGACTTCCAACCTCACACTCTTAGCTGTTCATTACCTTGTTTTTCTTCATTATCTTTTCTATATTTTTAAATTTTTTCAATAAACATTATAAGCACAGTCGGTTAATGTGTAGCGTTTGCTAATTTAGTCCAGCTGTTGCCTACTCTTCAAGGTCTCTCCAAGCACCCTCCCCACCTGGTACATAGTAGGTACTCAATGAATGAAATAAATACTGAAGAATGATTTTTTTTTATATTACTTGGTGAATTTTATAAATCCAATTTTCTTACTGCCCTGATAAAACAAGAAAAGCAGCAAGAGCACAAATTCTGGAGCCAGACTGCCTGCATTGAAGTCCCAGCTCCACCACAGACAAGAAAATTATATGCTAGATGTATGGGAAGACTTCATGTAAACTGTTTCATGAATTAAATGTCATATTTTTAACGAGAGAACATGTTACTTAAGGAAATCCTACTATGAAACCTCCTTTAAAAGTCACCTGCTAAATGCTAATTAGTTGAGAAATAAATTCAATTTTATATTACATATATTTATATTTGGCTTAATGAGATTCACTTCTAAAACTAAGCAACTTACTTCATTATCATAAATTCATTCTTTATTCATAAATGTTTACCAGCACAATCACTATGAAATGAGAAGATGGAGTAAAGTTTAAAAACTTGTAATTCTTGAATTTCACATAGTGGAAGAGTGAGGACTAGAATCCTGATCTCTGAGTCTCAATCCAATACTTCCGCCATTCCACCAGAAATGGCACCAGAAAACAAACAATTTTCTCAAAATGTATTTCAGTAGAGCCACCATTCCTTTACATTGTATTTCTGGCTATTCCTGTACAATTAATGTAGGCTAGGAAAAATTTAAACACATTTCTTAAGAATACAGGAAAAGACAGGCATTGAATTTTTTTCATTTTTCTCAAGCCAGGTTTCTTTTAAAATTCATAACAACAAGAGATATCTTAAATTCATCATTAAAAACCTTAAAAAAATCACAAAATCAGACCTGTGTTAACTTTGCCCCATAGGTTATTTTACAATTCCTGTGATTTTGTTTCCATCTGTAGACTAACAAAAGATTATTAACCCTGAAATTTAAAAGTTAGCCTGACAAGGATTAGCAGAAGATACTACAAACTCTTAGGTAAAAGATTATTGGAGAACAGATTGTAACCACAGTGCTAATTTATCATGCTACAGATTACTTGCTAATTGCAGTGGGGAAAATAAACCTTACTTTAATCCCCTCAACTAAGTGATCAAATTTAACATCACAGTGGGACTGGACTGTATATGTCTCCTCATGAGAGGCATATGAAGTATACAGAATCACTTACTAGGTAATCTTGCCCAAAATGTTTAATTTGAAACTAAATCCTAGTTTACAATTAACAGCTAGTGTAGGGAGAATACAGGAACAAGCTAAATGACACAGGTGGAGAAAATCTGGCAAATCCAGAATGTGAGTCATTTTATAAGACAACTGTCTTGATCTCTTAAAAAAAAAAAAAAAATCAATGTCGGCCGGGCACGGTGGCTCACGCCTATAATCCTAGCACTCAGGGAGGCCGAGGCCGGCGGATTGTTTGAGCTCAGGAGTTCGAGACCAGCCTGAGTAAGAGTGAGACCCTGTCTCTACTAAAAAAAAAAACAGAAAGAAATTATCTGGACAACTAAAAATATATAGAAAAAATTAGCCAGGCATGGTGGCGCATGCCTGTAGTCCCAGCTACTCGGGAGGCTGAGGCAGAAGGATCGCTCTAGCCCAGGAGTTTGAGGTTGCTGTGAGCTAGGCTGACATCACAGCACTCACTCTAGTCAGGGCAACAGAGTGAGACTCTGTCTCAAAAAAAAAAAAAATCAATGTCATTTTAAAAGGGGAAAGAGGTGAGGCTGTTTAGATAGAAGAGATCAAAAAGGTTTAACAATCAAATGCAATGAATAAACTTTGATGGAATCCTGGTTTGGTGGGGATGAGTGTAAAGAGCTATCCATAAAAGACAGTTCAGTACAAAAGGGTGATTTAAATATGGGTGGATTTTAGAGTACACTAAAGAATTTTCACAGCAAACAAAATTAACAACAATGCTCTTTTGGCTATGTAAGAAAATGTCCTTATCTTTAGGAGATGCATGCTGACATATTTAGGGGTAAAGTGTCATGATGTCTACAGCTTAGTTCCAAATGGTTCAGCTAAAAACAATGTATGGATATATCTTGTTTTATTGCACTTCTCTTTATTATGCTTCGCAGGGTTTTTTTTAATATCTGGAAAAGTTTTTGTTTCTCCTTTATTTTTGAAAGACATATTTCCAGGGTCTAGATTTCTAGGTTGACAGTTTTTCCTTCAATATATGTATGCCTTGTTTTACTTCACTTAGCTTATTTCACTTTGCAGGTATTATGTTTTTTACAAATTAAAGGGTTGTGGAGGCTCCACATGAAGCAAATCTTTAGATGACATTTTTCTAATAGCATGCAGTCACTTTGTGTCTCTGTATCACCTTTTGGTAATTCTTGCAATATTTCAGACATCTTGGTTATTACATCTGTTATGGTGATCGTGATCAGTGACCTTTGATGTTATCAATACTGTTGGAACTGCTGGCTGTTACCCTGAACCGCGCCCATTTAAGATGGCAAACTTAATAAATGTGTGTATTCTGACTGTGCCGCCATCCAGCTCTCCCTCTTCTCAGGTCTCCCTACTCTGTGAGACACAATAATACTGAAATTAATATCCCTACAGTGGCCTCTAGTGAAGCGTTCAAGTGAAAGGAAGAATCACACATCTCTCACTTTAGATCAAAGCTAGAAATGACTAAGCTTAGTGAGGAAGGGATGTTGTATGATAAGAAAGCAAAACAGCCTTCTTGCTGCTGTGGAGAAAGTTCTAGTCGTGTGGATAGAACATCACACCAGGCACAATACTTCCTTAAGCCAAAGTCTAATCCAGAGCAAGGCCCTAACTATCTTCAATTCTGTGAAGGCTGAGAGAGACGAGGAAGTTGCAGAAGAAAAGTCTGAAGCTTAGCAGAGGCTGGTTCGTGAGGTTTAAGGAAAGAAACCATCTCCAGAACATAACAGTGCAAGGTGAAGCAGCAAGTGCTGATGGAGAAGCTGCAGCGCGTTATCCAGAAGATCTAGCTAAGATAAGTGATGAAGGTGGCTACACTAAACAACAGATTTTCAATGGGGAGGAAACAGCCTTGTATTGGAAGAAAATGGCATTCGGACATTTGCGTCTAGAGATGAGAAGTCAGTGCCTGGCTTCAAAGCTTCACAGGTCAGGCTGACTCTCTTGGTAGGAGCTAATGCAGCTGGCGATCGCCAGCACTCATTTACCATTCCAAAAGCCCTAGGGCCCTTGAGAATTATGCTAAATCTATTGTGCCTGTACTCTGAAATGAAACAACAAATGAGCTAGATGACAGCACATCTGCTTACGGCATGTTTTACTTACTGTTATTTTAAGTGCACTGTTGAGACCTACTGCTCAGAAGAGACGATTCCTTTCAAAATACTACTGCTTACTGACAATGCGTCTGGTCACCCAAGAGCTCAGATGGAGTTGTACGAGATTAATGTTGTTTTCATGCCTGCTAACACAACATCTATTCTGCAGCCCATGGATCAAGGAGTCATTTCAACTTTCAGTTCCTCCTGTTTAAGAAAGACATTTTGTAAGACCATAGCTGCCACAGACAGTGAGTGATTCTTCTGATGGATCCGGGCAAAGCAAATTGAAACCCTTCTGTAAAGGATTCACCATTCTGGATGCCGTTACGAACATTTGTGATTCATGGGAATTGGTCAAAATACCAACATTTCGACAGGAGTTTGGAAGAAGTTAATTCTACCCCTCATGGATGACTCTCAAGGGTTCAGGACTTGAGCGAAGGAAGTCACTGCAGATGTGGTGGAAGAGCAAGAGAATCAGAATTAGAAGCGGACCCTGAAGGTGTGAGTGAATTGCTGCAGTCTCATGATAAAACTTGAATGGATGAGGAGTTGCTTATTGGCAAAGAAAGCAGTTTCTTGAGATGGAATATACTTCTGGTGAAGACGCCGTGAACATTGTTGAAAGGACAACAAAGGATTTAGAATATTACACGAACTTAGTTGACAAAACAGCAACAGGGATTGAGAGGACTGACTCCAGTTTTGAAAGAAGTTCTACTGTGAGTAAAATGCTATCAAACAGCGTTTGTTGCATGCTACAGAGAAATCTCTTGTGAAAGGAAGAGTCAATCAGTGTGGCAAACTTCATTGTTGTCTTATTTTAAGAAATTGCCACGGCCACCTCAACCACCACCCTGATCAGTCAGCAGCCATCAACATAGAGGCAAGACCCTCCACCAGCAAAAAGATTACAACTGGATAAAGGCTCGGATAATCATTAGCATTTTTTAGCAATAAAGTATTT
>RJWJ010030698.1:0-19716 GCA_004363605.1 Indri indri | reverse complement strand
GACAAAGAAAGCATTTTCCAACTTTCTTTGGACAGTACAAAAGGGGCATGAAGTGAAATTTTGATGATTAAACATACTTTTGTTTCATGAAAATAATCTGTCCCCTGAAGACTATACTAAATAGATTGGCAACATACCATAAGTGTTTTTTAGGTGCTTGATATAGTTATAATAGTTGCATAATGGCTAAATATTTTAATGAAATCCAAAATGTATCTAGTTATTAGTTTTCTTTTTTAGTGAACAAATTGGCTTACATATTGGCTGTATAATACTTTCCCATAGTTTTAAAATTAAGCTTACTCTTTGGAAAACTGCTCAACAGTTTAGTAAACCAACACAAGATACTTTACTACATAAAGTTACACTACAACTCCATATTGGGGGAGTGGGCTTAAAAGCAGAGGATGCTAAAACTTCTGAAGTTATTACATTTCAGCCTACAAAAGTTAATTGGTAACTTTAGTGACCTGAAAGAGTATAAAGAGAGCAGAGTCTGTTTAATGAACCTGTTGAATTATGTCAAAAATGTTTTATTTCTCAGTGGTGAGGTTTCAGTTCTTCACATCATTTATGCATGTACTATACTCCCACTGAAAATAAAAAGTAGTTATGCTGTACTTGAAAAGTGCTAGGTTGTTCATGTACTTGCCAGAATGGATGATACACAGGTGCCTCTTCAGATGGCTGTGTCTACAGAGAGCTCTCTGCCTACGTGTGATTTTTCACATCTTGGCTCATACTTCAAAATGCAAATCCAACACTAAGGGACATTGCGAATTTATGGCACACTGGAGATCTGTTAATTCTCAGGACAAAAATTAATTTCTTCATATATTCATCTTTTTAATGAGGAAAAATGATACAACACAAAAATGAGGGTGTAATTTAATTAAAGTAATTTGTATGTGGTTTAATTCAATCTTTTAAATGAAATTCTAATATCCATTTTATTTTAGTTTTATCTCTCCACATTTGAAGTGGTTTCTAGAAATATAAATTTTATTTAATGAATGAAAACAGATGAATTGCTCCATTTGCCAGCTGGCTGGCAATAACCAAGGGATGGACTAAGTGACGTATTCATGATGCTAGGGCCAATGATAGAATGACTTTCTTAAAAATACATTAATTAAAATACAATGACTCCCTTTATTCACCTCAACCTATATTTTTGGAAGTATGGAAATCTTAGTTTGGTAATTAAGTAGAATTCCATTAGGCAGAGCAGGTGAAGTTGAATTGCAGGTGAATTATACTAATTTAAATAACTACAATGGTAAAGTTTAATTCACAGCCATATTATTCTTTTCTTAAAGAGATATTTCCATCCATTATGGAGTAGAACAGTATCTGCTTGTATGCTTTGTATTTACTCCATTGCTATGTTCCTCCTGCCCCCAAGATTTGTATCTTGAAATTCTAATCCTCAAAGGGATGGAGTTAGGAGGTGAGGCCTTTGAGATGTGTTTAGGTCTTGAGGGTTCTGCCCTCATGAATGGGATTACTGCTCTTATAAAAGAAACCCAAGAGAGACCCCTTTCTCTTTCTTTCATGTAAGATTAGAGTGGTAAGATGGCTGTTTATGATCAAGTGGGTTCTCAGAAGACACTTATTCTGCCAGTGCCTTGATCTTGGACTTTTCAACCTCAAGAGCTGCAAGAAATAAACCTCTTTTGCTTTTATAAATGATTCAGTCTATGGTGCTATTTTTATAGCAGACCAAGTATACTAAGACAACAATTTTTTTAAATTTATTAGGAAATTTGTTCAAAGCAAAATTTGACTACTTATTTAAGACATGCAAGATCACTTGTCCAGTGACAGAGCTAACGTTCAAAATAAAACCAAATATTTTCTTTATTCTTTATGACTGTCATTAATCCCCATGTTCTCTGAGGCGTGGAGCTCTGTCCTAATACCTAAACTTCCACAAGAAAACTATCTTAATTTACATGGAAAGTTAGTGTAATGATGAAAGCCTGGAATAATTCACAAGTTCCTTGCTATTCAGAAAAAAATAACAAGGGCTTTTTTTTCAGGTTACAAAGATTTAATTATAATCAAAAATTGTAACACCCTCCCCATACATTATTTTCCCTTCTTTTCTTCCTTCCTTCCTTCCTCCCTCCTTTCTTTTCTTTCTTTCCTTCCTTCCTCCCTCTTCCTTTCTTTTCTTTCTTTCCTTCCTTCCTTCCTTCCTTCCTTCCTTCCTTCCTTCCTTCCTTCCTTCCTTCCTTTCTTGTTTCAAAATATGGGAGTACAAATAAATGTTTTTGGTTACATGATCACTTTTGTAATGCTTCAGTCACAACTGTAAGTGTGCCCATCACCCAAATAGTGTTCATTGTACCCCTTAGGTAGGTTTTTGCCCATCCCCTCCTCCTCTTTACCCCCTGCTTGATTTCTTTTCCTCTCTGCACATGTGTGCTCATTGGTCAGTTCCAATTAAATAGCGAGCACATTTGGTGTTTGTTTTTCCATTGCCTAGGCCAATGTCTAGAAGAGTTTTTCTTACATATTCTTCTAGAATTCTTATAGTTTCAACCTTACATTTAAGTCTTTTATCCATCTTGAGTTAAATTTTGTGAGTGGAGAGAGATATGTATCCTGTTTCATTCTTCTGCTTTGGGCTATCCAGTTTTTCAAGTACCGTTTATGTATAGGGCTTCCTTTCCCCAGTGTATACTGTTGTCTGCTTTGTCAAAGATCACTTAGGTGTATGTGTATGTGTTTATATCTGGGTTCTCCATTCTATTCCATTGGTCTATGTCTCTAATTTTGTGCCAATACCACGTTGTTTTTGTTACTATAGCCTTGTATAGTTTGAAGTCTGGTAATGTGATACCTCCAGATTTGTTCTTTTTGTTTAAGATTGACTTGGCTGTTTTATCTCTTTTCTGGTTCCAAATGAAGCATAGAATTATTTTTTATAGATTTGTGAAATATGATGTTGTTAATTTGATGGGGATTGCACTGAATCTGTAAATCACTTTGGGTAGTACGGACATTTTAGCAATGTTGATTCTACCAATCCATGAGCATTTGTTTTTACATTTGCTCAGTGTTTCCTAGTTCTCTTTGTAGAGATCTTTCACCTCCTTGGTTAAGCATATTCTTAAGTATTTTATTTTCTTTGTAGCTATTATAAATGTTATCAAGTTTTTGATTTGACTACCAGCTTGACTATTATTCATGTATAGAAATGCTACTGATTCGTGTACATTGATTTTGTAACCTGAGACTTTGCTGAATTTATTTATCAATTCTAGGAGTCTCTTGGTTGAGTATTTGTGGTTTTCTAGATATAAGATCATATCATCAGGAAAAAGCAATAGTTCGAGCTCTTCTTTCATGATATGGATACCCTTTATTTCTTTTTCTTGCCTGATTCTCTGTCTAGGACTTCCAGCACTATGTTGAATAGATGTGGTGATGGTGGGCACCCTTGTCTTGTTCCAGTTCTTAGTGGGAATGTTTCAACTTTTCCTCACTCAATATGATGTTGGCTGTGTGTTTGTTGTACATGGATTTTAAAATTTTGAGATGTATTCCTTCTATGCCTAGTTTGTTGATGGTTTTTTAAATCATGAACTCTGCAAATATCAGGAAATCTCTACGCACGTAAACTAAAAATTGTGAGGAGATGGACAAATTCCTGGAAACAATCTCCTAAGACTCAATCAGAAATAGAACTTCTGAACAGACCAATAATAAGCAGCATAATTGAAGCAGTAATAAAAAATTTTCCAACAACAAACAAAAGCCCTGGACCAGATGAATTCATGGCTGAATGCTACCAGACCTGCAAAGAAGAGCTTGTATCCATACCACAGAAATTACTCCATGACATAGAGAAGGAAGGAATTCTCCCCATCTTATTCTATGAAGCCAGTATCACCTTGATACCAAAGATGGAAAGGACACAACAGAAAAAGAAAACTACAGACCAATATCCCTTATGAATATAGATGCAAAAATACTCAATAATATACTAGCAAACCAAATTAAACAGCACATGAAAAATTAATCCACCATGACCAAGTGGGCTTCTTCCCAGTGATACAAGGGTGGTTTAAGATACATACATCAATAACTGTGATTCACCACATAAACAGAAGCAAAAACAAAGACCATATAATCATCTCACACACAAAGAGTGCTATGTGCACCATCCAAGGGATGGACACGCTTGAAGCTCGGACTTGGGCGGGGAGGAGGGCAACATACGTAACCTAAACATCTGTACCCCCATAATATGCTGAAATAAAAAAAAAGATTAAAAAAAAGACCATATAATCATCTCAATGGATGCAGAAAAAGCATTTGACAAGAACATTTTTTTAAAATAATGGTTTGTATGTGAATGGATTAATTATACAGCATTCTTTATAACCACATTAAATCATAATTTTTTGATGTTACTGTTTTCCTGTTTCTCACATATTCTGATGACTAATTGATACTTGTACAGTAGTATGACAAAGCAGTATTGAAATTCATGCACTAATAATTGTGGCTGATTTTAGAAACCTTTTACAATATACAGAGATCAGAAATGATTATTTAATTCAGTTAACATGCATTGTTTTGTGAGTGACTGGGTGACTTTGGCAATACAAAAATTTATCTTCCCAAGTTGTTGTTGCTTCCTATTTTCAGGCTTTCCCCAGGGTTACTCCACTTTGGAATGAAATTGGCCCCTTAGCCAACTTGAAGCTGTTCAGCTGTGCGGGTATCTGGCAATTACATATATAACTTAAAATGCCAAAAT
Source organism: Indri indri (assembly GCA_004363605.1). Lineage (NCBI taxonomy): Eukaryota > Metazoa > Chordata > Mammalia > Primates > Indriidae > Indri > Indri indri. The sequence continues at coordinate 14,942 of RJWJ010030698.1, read as the reverse complement.
TTTTTTAAAAAGCAAAACTCAAGTTACTATGCATGATAGACATCTTCAGTAATGTGAGTCCTTAAAAAAGCAAACATAAAGAAAAAATACCCTAAATCTGTATATCAGAAGTTTGCTAGTATATTTCTTTGATTCACTCCTATTTTAACACTTCCTGATGGTGTGTTTTTGCCTTCTGCTCTAAATACCCTTTCATTCACTCATTCTGTTTATGATTGCATTCATTTTATAGCAGACGTGCTCATTCTCATATGATCATACATTCGTGAGAAGTATTTCCATAAAGATGATTGAACATGTTGGATTTTTGACTGCTATTAATTTAGAGAAGGTATTGTGTGAGTTTGGGATGCTGAGGTATGGTCTACTTCTGAGTTAAAACACCCCTTTTTTTCCCATTGGTTTGCTGTTCTTGTGTGCTAGTATTATTATAGATCATCTATAAATCAATCAAGGAATGTGATAATTAGCAGAACTGTACACTGAGGGTGGGTGAAGGACAGTGATTAGATATACCTTTTAATTAATTCTAATTTTCCTGTTTTACATATTCACAAACTCTTAGAACATACCAAAGAATCTAGAAGGCAACTATCCTTATCCAAGAAGTTTACTAATTATCATACCCCACCCCTCTCAATTTATTTCATAGGGCTGGCTTTGTCCACTTTTACATGTTTCAACGCCTCCTCCTTTAGTGGGTCAAGTGCTTTGTATGTAAGTTTGAGAAAATAAAAATGGCTGTTACTGTCTTGTTTCCTAGACCTGGTCAAGCACACAGAAACAAAAAGCAGCATGAAGAGATGTGAATTAAGGAGGGCAAGGACTAAGGTGCAAGCAGGGACTAAGAAAAGGGATTCTACTTCAGACTGAGTCAATAGCAAACAATACGTGAATGAGACCATGAGGAAGTCATAAACACCACCAAAAAATTTAGATGCATGTGTGTGATAAGAAGGTTAGGGGTAGAGGCAGGGAGCTTGTGAGGGTATTTCTTATCAATGAAACTCAATGGACTTCTGCCTTGAGATATGAAAGAACAAGATGATCGATTATTTAACACGTATTTAATAAGTGACTACAATAGATATCTAACCTGTTTTGCTAAATTCAGAGAATCTGTAGGAAGATAAAAAATGTATAAAAAATAGATTGAGTCTAGATTGTATAGAACATGACCTTGAGTGCAAGACAGAGTAATTTAAATTTTATTTAGCTGGGAGTGGGGAGATTTTGAATGAGTTTCAGTACTAGCCAGCACTTTATGTATATCTCATGGCAGTTTCTAAAAGCCTATAAGCAGAAGGCCAGTCATGAGGGCATTGCAATTGGAAATTCAGGAGGTGATATTGTGTAAGGCAGTGAAATGGCTATAGGATCAAAGTAGAAATGGATTTGGAAAAATGTAAAAAAAATCAGTAAAATTTCATTGCTATCTCTGAAGAATATATTTGCTATTCATAGTTCAAGAGTTATGTTGTTCTGTTGAATCTTTAGCTCTTAAACTGTATCAAAGTGTTTCACTGATAATCCTTCCTTTATTATTTTATTCAATAGCATATACGCAGCCTATTAAAAACATAAAATACATATTTCAGAGAATTTAATAAATATTAAAAATAAAATATATAACCAATCCAACTCAGAAATATACAATGTGTATTTATAGTGCATTCCCAGACATATTTTGATTATTCAATTTTAATTTTATTTTGTATATAATTAATATGCAAAACATCAAGTTTTATATCTTTTAAAAACTTGTCTGTGGATTATTGTCCAGAGACATTAGTGTTTTAAAAATAATTTTATTGTTAAATAATGTGACATACAACTTACTCAATTTACTGAAACATCACCTGTACTTAAGCATTTAAGTTGCGTCTAATTGTTAGACATTTTCTCTTGCATTCTGATGAGATCTCCATAACTAAAATTTTTTCTTTTAATTTTTTTAATTCAGCATATTATGGGGGTACATTCTGGTTACATGTAATGTGTTGGCCTCGCCAAAGCCAGAGCTACAAGTGTGTCCTTCCTCCATACAGTGTGCTCCGCGTCCATTAGTTGTGGGTTTATCCACCCCCTACCCCTACACCCCCCACCTGACTGACACCCAATGAATATTACTACCATGTGAACACCTTAGAATTGATCAGTTAGTACCAATTTGATGGCAAGTACATGTGGTGCATGTTTTTCCATCCTTGTGATACTTCACTTTGAAGGATAGGCTCAATCCTGGATAATAGTGGGCTATTATCCATGTTAATTATAAGAGGTGCTAGTTCACCATTGTTTTTTGTAGTTGAGTAGTATTCCATGGCATATATATACCACACTTTATTAATTCACTCAGGTATTGATGGGCACTTGGGTTGTTTCCACATCTTTGCAATTGTGAATTGTGCTGCCATAAACACTTTAGTGCAGACGTCTTTATTACAGAATGTCTTTTTTTCCTTTGGATAGATGCCTAGTAGTGGGATTGCTGGATCAAATGGTATTTCTATTATTAGCTCTTTGAGGTATCTCCAAATTACTTTTCACAGGGGTTATACTAATTTGCAGTCCCATCAGCGGTGTAAGAGTGTTCCAATCTCTCCACATACATGCCAGCATTTGTTGTTTTGGGACTTTTTAATAGAGGCTATTCTTACTAGACTTAGGTGATATCTCATTGTAGTTTTGATACGCATTTCCATAATGATTAGAGATGTTGAGCATTTTTTTATATGTTTGCTGGCCATTAGTCTGTCTTCTTTTGAAAAGTTTCTGTTCATGTCCTTTGCCCATTTATTGATGGGGTTGTTTGATTTTTTTCTTGCTGATTTTCTGAAGTTCTAGTTATCAGCCCTTTATTGGATGTGTAGAAAGCAAATATTTTCTCCCATTCTGTAGGTTGTCTATTTGCTCTAATGATAATTTCCTTGGCTATGCAGAAGCTTTTTAATTTGATCAGGTCCCATTTGTTTATTTTTGTTGCTGCTATGATTGCTTTTGGGGTCTTCATAAATTCTTTACCTGGGCTGATGTCTAAAAGAGTCTTCCCAACATTTTCTTCCAGAATTCTTAAGGTTTCATGCCTTAGGTTTAAGTATGTTATCCATTGTGAGTTGATTTTAGTGAGAGGTGGGGATTCAGTTTTAATCTTCTGCATGTGGATGTCCAGTTTTCCCAGCACCACTTATTGAATAGAGATTCTTTTCCCCAATGTATACTTTTTGTCTGCTTTGTCAAAGATTAGATGACAATATGAGGATGGTTTTATATCTGGGTTCTCCATCCTATTCCAAAGGTCTATATCTCTGTTCTTGTGGCAGTACCATGCTGTTTTGGTGACTATAGCCTTGTAGTAAAATTTGAAGTCTGACAGACTGATGCCTCCCAATTTATTCTTTTTGCTTAAGAGTGCTTTGGCTATATGAGGTCTTCTCTGGTTCCATATGAAGGATAGAATTATTTTTTCTAAATCTGTAAAGAATGATGGTGAAATTTTGATAGGGATTGCATTAATTCTGTAGATCACTTTAAGTAGAATTGACATTTTATTGTTAAAATGTCCATAACTAAAATCTTTGTGAACATTTCTAGGTTACTTCTTGGTTTCAATTTCTCAATGCAACATTGAATTAGAAAATTTATGTCAATTTATATTCCCATCAGATATAAAAATTAGAAAGCATCCACATTTAATATATTTAATGCATCCCTAGTTTAAACATTGTTACCATTTTTCAATATCTTTGCTAATTTGCTAGATTAAAAATGGTATTGAGGTGCTTTTTTCATTTCTTTCATTATTGGATTGACATTTCTAGGTGTTTATTAGTAATTAATATAACCTATTTGAAATTTCTGTATAATGACCTTTTCTCAGTTTCTAATTTAGTTGTATGAGTTATTTGTATAAATAATATGGATCAATTCTCAGTGATATTTCACATAATATTTTAAACCTTGTCCCTAAGTAATTTCTTATCTAAACATCATGCTTCAAAAAAGTAATGATTTAATAGTTTTTCTTAGGTTCATTTCTTTTTTACGGTTTTCGTTTTTTAACATCTAAAAGGCTATTATTTGGAGTTTTTTTGATTTGGTGAAAATGTGAATGAATTATTTTGGTAAAAAGTAACTCCAAATTTATTGTCTTATTGCAGTTTAGGATATTAATCAGTTTTATATCTAACCTAACACTATTATTTAACATTCTCTCCCCAATTAAATATAATTCCTATGGAGTATAATGTACACCACTCTGGTGACTGGCACACTAAAAGACCTGACTTCAACATTATATAATTCATTCATTTAACAGAAGCACTTGTACTCCCTCAACATTTTGAAATTAAGCAAATATAGCTCCTTAAATAGTATTTTCAGAAATATGTGCAAGTTATAACTTTAGGTGTGAAAATATTTTATTTTATTTTATTTTTTGTAGCAATTTCTACTTTAACTGTCAGTACATGAGAGTTCCCTCTTCTCCATGTTTTCCAATATGCTGTAACAGGTCAAACATTTAATTTTGAGTCAAACTGATAAAGTGAAATAGTAACTACTAGTGTTATAGCCTTCATGATTGCTAGCTATTTTGAGGACTCTATATTTATGGGTCTTTCTGGTTTCCTACTTCATAAAATCTTTACAAACTTTTACGTTAAACTATTGTATTTGTCTAATATTGACTTTTAGAAGATCATATAGTTTGGGTACTAGTTCTATGACAGTTATTTGCTTTAAAGGTATCATTTTCCAGTAGATGGATGGTATTTTATATTTTATTATACATTTTGTGCAGCAGAATTTGAATGTTTTCAAATGTTAGTATTTTCTCTTTCTGTTTATGCTGCTTTGTTATTTGTCTAGGAAATTCTCCCAGTTTTCAAGACATTATGGTTGTGTCCCTCTAATTTCTTTTAATAGTTTTAAACTTTTTGTTTTACTTTTAGATGCATAAACAGCAAAAAAGGAAATTTGTATATAGTGTGAAAGAGGAGTATCATATTATTTACATGTCTTTTCAACTGTTATTTTTTGATTGGTGTTCCCCTTTTCTACCGATTTGAATCATGAGATGTGCTTGTAATCACTCTGTCCCAAACTGTCCCCTACTCTAACATATACTGCTGGGGTTCTTCAAAATTCAGTTTTGAGTTTTCCTTTGCCAGAAGGTTTACTTTAGGTTCTGCCTTTAGGATACACTGAAAATAATCAGAAAGTGAGAGCAGATGCTTGCTTCTGGCAGTTTTTGGCAGCTACTGGAATGGCAGTGAGCATAAAAGGACTCCAGATTCCAGCAGCACAGGCAGAGGCAGTGTGGTTTGGGTTTGAGCTAGGCATCACCTTTTCACTGATACCAGAACTGACTGAAACAGTATCTCCAACAATGCAACAGCAGACAATAGACGGTGAAATTCAACCCAAAGAGCCTTACTATTTCATTTAATTGATTGAAGAGAGTCATGGGCAAAGTCAGATTAAAAGGGTAGAGAAATAAACTTTGCTTAACAATAGAATAACTGGCAAGACTCCTGGCAATGTAGAGCCTTGTATTTCCTTAATAAAAGCTATAGGAAATCATTCAATTGTTTTAATTTCCTGGATTTAAATGACATCTAAAATCAAAATACTCCAAGGCAATCATCAATTTTCCTTATCCAATTCTTACAAATATTAATATATCCTGAAAGTGGTCACATCTACTGTTTAAACTTTGGTTCAATTCTTTCCTTCCTTGTTTTCTTTTTTAAAACTTTGTAAAAAGAGTACATGTGGTATTTGCTTCTCCATTCTTGCAATACTTCACTTAGAAGAATGGTCTCCAGTTCCATCCAGAAAGGGCCCAATTCTTCTCCATGACAACACCCGTTCTCATGTTGCAAAACCAACGCTTCAAAAGTTGAACAAATTGGGCTACGAAGTTTTGCCTATCCTCAATATTTGACTGATCTCTTGCCAACTGACTACCACTTCTTCAAGCATCTTGAAAACTCTTTGCAGGGAAAATGCTTGCACAACCAGTGGGATGCAGAAAATTCTTTCCAAGAGTTCATCGAATCCTGAAGCACAAATATTCACGCTACAGGAATAAACAAACTTATTTCTCATAGGTAAAAATGTGTTGATTATAATGGTTCTTATTTTGATTAATAAAGATGTGTTTAAGCCTAGTTATAATGATTTAAAATTCATGGTCCGAGCAGCAATTACTTTTGCACCAACCTAATAGCACAATTCACAATTGCAAAGATGTGGAAACAATCGAAGTGGCCTTCAATACAGGAGTGGATTAATAAAATGTGGTATATGTATTTTGAATTTTTGATCTGAGAGCTCACACATCACCATCTCATTATGGTCAGTAATTGACTCCTTTCTTTGTCCATTTGGGGTTGTCATGGTTCCATGTTTGGTGCTGTTTCTTGTGGATATACATCTATGGCTTTACATTGAAGCATTAGTTATTTAATTCAAACTTTGCCATCTGTCTTGTTTTTGTTTTTCTAGAGTGTGATTAGCAATTGCTTGCAATTTTCCTGCTGAATATCCTTAGTCCTAGATCACCACCTCCCTTTTCAGCAATATATAAACCTTTAAGTCAGGGTTTGCCTAAGCTCCTGCAAACATTTGAAGTGCTTCCCATTACGGATGGGGGTGGGAGTCCAAAGAGCATACCCCATTGTGTGAGGAGTGCTGGCTAGGGGTTAATGCCCACAATACTAATGGCACGTGCCTACTACAGCATGGTGCTGCTAATAACCACTCTGATTTAGCTCTTCCTTGGGTGTCTGCTCAGAGTTTTTCATTTCTTTGTGGTCCTATGTATTGTCTCAGCCTCAGATTTGAGTTCTGAAATATTGCTGGTGATAATCTTAGCTAGGTGTATGTGTGTGTGTGTGTGTGTGTGTGTATACACACACATACACATACATTTTGGTTCCTGTACAGAAGAGTGAAGCCAGATTGCTTCTATTATGCCATTTTGGTGAAGTCACTCTCCTTCAGCATTTACTTTTCTCTGTGGATGCCCAATTGTTCATTTATTGGAAAGCTTATCCTTCTTCCATTGAATTGCTTTTTCATTTTTGCAAAATCAGTTGGGTATATTTGTATGGATTCATTTCTATGTTCTTCGTTCTGTTGATCTATGTGTCTATCTATCAACTGATAACTCTGTCTTGAATGTCTTACTAAATATTACCCTTTAATAATTTGTACCCTCATAATACCCTGAAATAAAAAACAATTTAAAAAAATTAGCGGATCAAGTGATTACTGCCAGTTTATTTTTCTTAAGCTCCCATTAACTGCGTAGTGATGTTTTAGTCAATGACACAGCATGTATACAATGATGGTCCCATAGGAATATAATTTTCTTGGTTAATTACAGTGGCTAGAATCTCAGATATTACAATAAATGAAAGCAATGAGAGTAGACATCTTTGCTTATTCCTGATATTAGTGGGAAAGCATTCAGTCATTTAACATTAACCATGATATTAAGTTATAAGTTTCTTTATACATGCTCCTATCAAGTGGCGATAGTTCTCCTGTATTCCTAACTTGTTGAGAGTTTTTATTATGGATGGGTGTTGAATTTTGTCAAATGCTTTTTCTGTATCAATTGATATTATCATTTTTGTCTTTCTTAGCTTATTGCTATGGTGGGTCACACCAAATGATCTTCAAATATTGAATCAGGTTATTTCTCCACCTCTGTAATCTGGGGTGACCTTTTAACCAATGATTGAAGTGACTCTTTTCACTGATGCCACCTCAATAGTCTGGGCCAGGCAGTGGTATGAAAGAGACTACATGGAATTGAGACATGCCATACCACCTGTGGCTTCCCTACAACAGCCAGATTCCACATGATTTAGCAGTTGTTTGAGAACGAATAAGTTAACTGAACCAGGAGAAAAGAATTACTCACCAATCTGCAATCTCCTCAGCTAATGAATGTGTGTTGTTCTAAGCCACTGAGTTTTGGGGTAAATTATTATGCCACAAAATCTACTAGATATTAGCTCAGCCCTGTAAAAAAAAAAATAGCATCAGAAAATGTATTTTCCAAAATAACCTCATAGTTTTTAAAAGTTTTATGTACTCAAAAATACACTGCTTGACTAAAATGATTTGATGTTAACAAGTGTAAGATGGATACACTTTTTTTCTAAAGCCAAAATGGAAAAGAATTTTAAATTGTAAAATAGCAAAACCACCTTGCAAAAAGCAAATTAAATTCCTGATGGATAAGCATAATAAAAATGTACATAGATTATTAAAATGAAGTAGTATCCATGTTCAGGTGTACTATATTCTCAGGTTCTAAAAACAAATATGTCCTTATAAAATCATTGTGTTGAATGTTAAAAAGCCAGAAAGACAAGCCAGGAGACTATGTTTGATGAAGACATTAATCTTGTAAAAGTTATAGAAAGGAGATTGTGAAGACTATAGATAGATCCCTTATTTGAAATTAAAAATACAAAAGAAGAAAAACCCCTCAAGACTATGTTTTAGAAAAAAGTTCATTAATTTTTTGAACAACTTTTATTTGCATGCCAATATCTACATTCTGAAGCATGCCCACAAAATTTCACTAAAGCATCACAACCACTCATTAAGATAATATATTATCTTCATTCAGAGATTAGAATGTTGACAATTTAAAAAATTTTGGATTTCCCCAAATGCCATCATATTCAAGGAACAGAACTGAAACTACTCAGTATTCAAGTGATTGAACTCCATATGTAATGTAATTTACGCTGTGCCAAATTTCCTGCATCTGTATTCAAAATGTTTTTGATAACCTGTGAGGGCCAAAATCAACCAAAAGACATACAAGACGAGCAAGTCAAATTTTCATTGGAAAATTACCAACATATATTTACATGTGATTTAAATTGTAAAAAAATAAATGCTTTAACAATATGGCCTATTTTTTACCTTTAATTTTATTAAATGAGTGTTATTTTTATTTTAAGACATTCTCAACTAATTGCATGAAGGAGATTAAGTTTAATTGATTTAATTGATTGCATATAGAAATAATCAATATAAACCCACAACGTGACACTTATTTAAAAAATGTACACATGTGGGAAATAATATTTTACATTCAGAAAGTAGAATTTTAGAATTCAGTTAAGGAAATTATAATGTATTGTTGTCTGGGTAGACCAGTTGGGATCTAGTGTTTAGTGTTGCATGTTGCTAATAACTTTAAAAATCCTCTTTTTATAAAGATTTATTGATGTTTGTTATAAAACACCTAAAAACAACTACACAAAGAAAATATCAATCATCCACCCTGTCTCTGTTCTTCCTATCCTATCTCTCTCTAGTCTCAAATTAACAACCTGATACATTTATTTTAGTATTTTCTCATGCTTTTATATATATATATGTATTTATTGATGCATACATATATACATTTTGTTTACTATAACTTTATTCTCATAATAATAAGCTTATATTACATGCATTTGTTTGCAACTTTCTGATAAAACAGCAAAATATCATAAACAAAATTTCAGTTAGGGAGAAACAGTGACAATATTTATGGCAAAATAGCATTTTGATCATGTAGATGTAGTATTATTTTGCTACAGTTTGCCAACAATCAGTAGGGTTTTCCCTCCACCAAAAAAACATGTCCTATTGCAATATTTCTGTTGATATGGATTCCACTATTGGGGTTACTTGATCATAGTATACATTCATTTATTCTTTTTTTATTTCAAAATATTAAGGGGGAATAAATGTTTTTGCTACACAGATAGCTTTTATAATGTTTAAGTCAGGGCTTTTAGTGTGCCCATCACTCCAATAGTGTTCAATGTACGTGCTAGATAGATTTTTTTCTTTTCTTTTCTTTTCTTTTCTTTTCTTTTTTTTAACGGAGACGGGGTCTCGCTGTTGCTCAGGCTGCTCTTGAACTCATGAGCTCAAGCTATCCTCCTGCCTCAGCCTCCCAGAGTGCTAGGATTACAGGCGTGAGCCACCACACCTGGCCCCTCTGATAGATAGGTTTTCACCCCTCCTTTCCTCCTCACCTCCTCTTTCTTCATTTCCTATGACCTTTACATATCTTTGTGCCCATGTATGCCCATCAGTTAGTTCCTAATTACTAGTCTAGTACATTTGGTGTTTGTTTCTTCATTCCTCAGATATTTCACTTAAGATAAGGTCTCCAAGACCATCCAGATTGCTGCAAAAGATATTATTTAATTCCTTTTTATGGCTGAGTAGTACTTCACGGTATATACATAACATTGTCTGTTAATTCACTCATGAACTGATGGGCATTTAGATTGATTCTACATCTTTGCAATTGTGAATTGTGCTGCAATAAACATTCGAGCACAGGTGTCTTTTTTATAAAATGACTTCTTTTCCTTTGGGTAGATACCCACTAGTGGGATTTCTGGGTCCAATGAAAAGTCTGTATTTATTTCTTTGAGGAATCTCCATAGTGTTTTCCATAGGCGTTGTACTAATTTGCATTGCTACCAACAGTGTATAAGCATTCTTTTCTGTCTGCATCCTCACCAGAATCCATTGTTTTATAATTTTTGCTAAAGGCCATTCTGATAGGAGTATGGTGATGTCTTATTGTAGTTTTAGTATGCATTCTCCTGATTATTGATGCTGAGTATTTCTTCATATTTGTGGGCTATTCGTCTATCTTCTTTTGAAAAACTTTTGTTCATGTCTTTTGACCCTTTTTTTATTGGGGTTGTTTGATTTTTTCCTTGCTGAATTGTTTGAGTTCTTTGTAAATTCTCGATATTAGCCCTTTATTGAATATATAAGTTGTGAATATTTTCTCCTTTCAGTAGCTCATATGTTCAGTTTTAATTTTTATTACTATGTGCATTTGTTTTTCAAGTGTTTTAAATCTTTAATCCACAGATCGCTTTTTCATAAGTCCATTTGCCTTTTTTCACCCTGATAGAACATACATAATTTAAAAGTCAACCCAGAATTTGAGATTTAAACACCATAGTAAGTTAGGCCAACCATTTTTCATGAAGACTGTTGACATGGCTCAGGTTCAGAATTGGACTTCGAGGGTTGTTATCTAGTACTATTTTCCTTTTAATTATTTTCTCTTATTCAACAGCATGATAATGTTATACATGTAGCAGTTGCTCAATAAGCTTCATTGAATTACTGAAAAGTGATCACTTTCCCTTAGCAAATAATTTCCCATTAAAAACAGCCACAGCTTAGTATGGCCAGCTGATTAGGCTGTTTTGACTAAACGTGTCTTGGTAATAAGTTTATAGGCTCTGAGTGTCTTTTTTTCATGCTGAAGTGCTATCCTGATCCATGAAATCTTTTTAGTTTGCCTTGCCTGAGTCCTTTATATAAAAGTAAGAATATAATATTTTATTTCCTTAAGACTACCAAGTATTCTTTAACTGGAAATTTCAATCTGGAAATATTAATTTGAGAAACTTTTTTATTTACTGCAAGTCATCTCGCTTTTACTTTACTCTTTTGTCATTGACAAAATTTAGCCACTGACAAATTCTGTAAATGCATCGATGAGAGGAAATTACGAGGACCATCTTAAGTACATCATTGGGTTTTAGAACCAGCACAGTATTAGCACTTTATAGCCTATCTCTGGCAGAAATGTGTAAAACACAACAGATTAGCGGTATCGAAAAGTCAGCAAGTTTTGGTATTTGTTGGCTAGTAGCAGGAGAGGTTGTGAGCAGCCCACTACCCAGATGTGATTTACCCCTGGGAAGGAAACTTCCTAGAGTGATGAATTTATAGCCAAATAGAAATGAACTCCTAGAATAGAAATACTGTATCATCACAGAAATGGCTCCGGGCAGAATCTGCCTCCTGTACATGTCTGACCCTAAGGCAAATTATCATGATAATTTTCCTCATTGAGACACTGAGAATCCTGTAGATCATTATAATTCTAAGTTATCTCAAATCAGTTATTACACTTAAAAAGTCATTTTCTAAAATAGACCTAGAGTAATTAAGCCTCTTTGAAAAGCAGGCATAGTTATGATTTATGAAGGAAAATTATGAAATAAAACTTTTTCAGAAGGGTTATTCTACCAACCTGTTGGAACCCAAAAGCTGCAGGTGCTTCTTTGAAAAATGACTTTTCCATCATCTACCTGACAAGTACAGCTGAAATATCAAAATTATAAACATTCTGCTTTTGAGTGCCAGCTGCTGTTTCTGTGGAAACAGCCTGAGTTGCAAAAGCAAGGTAAATGAACTTAACTTAAAATTACAAGGTTTTGAATATTTTACCAAAAGTGTATTTAGATATATCTGATAGTATTGATATTAGAAAAATGTCCATTTTTGCTATTTTACTTACATACATAAAAACATAAAATTAAAGGCTAGTAAGTGATTAAATAGGATTTATTTTTATCATAAATTTAATCTCATATAATGTAAATATAATGTTATAACATAAAATGAATTATACTTATCACAAATGTTATTGATCATGTTATTCAAAATCTTTAAAAAGCAAGGAAAAAAGGACACAGGTAATATATTCTTTATTTTTTATATAACCTAATAACAACTAAAAACAAAGAGGAATTTTTTTTGGAATTGTGACAAGAAACTAACTTTAGATTATATTGTTTATTCAGGTTATTTTTATTAAAAATGAACCAAATTTATTGTTGGATTAATGTTAATGGATTCTAATAATTTCATCTTCTCTTATCTTGCTTCAGCATTACAACATTACAGTTTGTTATATGAAACAAAAGTATGGAATAACTTCCAACACAAAATAGCTAAAAATGGAGTAATCTTCATATTTTCTTTATCTATATACTATATAAATTTGTGATATATGGTATGATCAGTGAAAGACCTTCACTATCTATCAGTGAAAGACCTTTCCTATACTTGGAATTCATAAAAGAACAGTAATTTTTATAAACAGGAAAGGTAAAAATATAACTTTACAATACCATTTTATTGTGTAAGAGCCAATGAGATTTAAAATAAACATGTTCTAGACCCTAAGATCATAGTTCTGAGTCATATGAGATGATATTCTGTGCCCTGTTATCAATGAAACACTTTTAGATGTTGCTTCCACTCTTTCAGTTACTTGGGAGAGGAGTTTTTAATAGCAATGACGATTACTTCAAGAGTTTTCTAGGGGTCCAGATGGGTTTACCTGAATTTTAACATATACAACCAGGGGCAGGCTGAGCCCCAGGGGGAATCTGCATCATCATCAACTCTTACTTAACTGATTTATGTTATAATTCAAGTCTTCTCTGACTTGACAAAACACTATATATATCCACATTATAATTTTTGAAAGGAAATTGGAATTTCCTTTTTCTTGGGAAGATAAACAGAAGATATCATAATCTTGAATCAAAATATTTCAAGGTTTTAATAACAACTATGTTCATGATATTTTTAAAATATTGGAATAAAAATATATGTTAGAACAATTAAATACAGCTGATACACATCCACACACAGGTAAACATGTTTACTACATTAAGAGATTTTTAGTGACTACGTTAAACACACATTTTGATAATGAGATGTGTAAAATAAGAAGTAAAAATTATGAACTTCATAGCTGAGGGTGGTGAGGGTGTAGTCCCAGCTACTCAAGAGGTTGAGATGAAAGGATCACCTCACCTCAGGTGTTGGAGGCTGCAGTGAGCTTTGATGATACGACTGCACTCCAGCCTGGGCAACGAAGTGAGACCTTGTCTCTTAAAAAAGAATTAATCATTCCATTTAAATCTGAAAGTGCTTGAAGTTAATGTTTCTATGCTAGTCTTTTTTTTTTTTTTTTTGAGACAGAGTCTTTCTCTGTTGCCTGGGCTAGAGTACCATGGCATCAGGCTGCTCATAGCAACCTCAAACTCCTGAGCTCAAGTGATCCTTCTGCCTCACCCTGCTGAGTAGCTGGGACCACAGGCATGCACCATCATGCCCGGCTAATTTTTTCTGTATATTTTTAGTTGTCCAGCTAATTTCTTTCTATTTTTAGTAGAGACGGGGGTCTCACTCTTGCTCAGGCTGGTCTTGAACTCCTGACCTTGAGCAATCCTCCTGCCTTGGCCTCCCAGAGTGCTAGGATTACAAGCGTAATCCTAGCCACCACACCCAGACTCTATGCTAATCTTGATTCTTTTCTTTAGTTTATTAGCAAGTGCTGTAGCCAGGACTTCAGCCTGAGAAAAGTGAATTGCTGTGGCCAGTTGTTTGTCCTTTTATAAATAACATACACGTTAGCAGGAGAAAAATTAAAAAGTCAGTAGATTCTGCATGGGCTATTATTTTTTGAATGGGTTTTATTAGGAATAAATGTCATAAGACTTCTACTATTTTTGACTTTTCCATGTTTTAATTTTTGTTAAGATCTATTTCTTCTCTTCTTTCTCTTTTATGGCTTTTTTCCTCCTCTCAATTCTTCCCAATGTCATTCATCTCCAGTCTGGTTATATTTCATATTACTGATGAAAATAAAATAGTTGTGAACCATGGAGTTGGTAGAAAAATAAATGGCAAGTTTTTATTCTCATCCAATGTTGCTAGGTGCTAAATGTAGCTCAGTCAGTCACAAACCATTTTTTTGCTATCACCCTACATTCTCTGATATTATTCTGCATCATAATACAGTAGAACTGGAAAGGCTAGAGTTCAGAACCTGAGAGGTTAACCCTAAACCACGATTACCTAGACCTTTAGTGGCAGAGCTGAAACTCAAACTCAATTTTGTCTACTGCCCTTTATGTTTATTGTACATGATTTTATACCAAGATCATTTCAAGGTGAGTATATTCCAACCCAGTGTTCTCTCCTTCTTACCTTAAGACAATGTCATTACTTCCTTTTCTCATAGTACTGGTGAGGCAAGTTTGTATAGTAAAGTAGAAAATGCAATAAATATT
>RJWJ010030697.1:8368-19826 GCA_004363605.1 Indri indri | reverse complement strand
CTTCTATGTTGTGAGGTCACTGAATGTTTCAGTAGAAGTTCCTAGCCCTCAGAACCATTTGGGGTTTTTGCAACCTATAAGAAATGGCCTCAATGTCATCCTTTACTTCCTATTTTATATTTCACCCCCCTCCTGCTTTTTTGGTAGCCAATCCTCATGGGATTAGCATATACTAAGGGAAACCATGTTTTAGATTGGAGGGAGAATTTTACTGAAGGTTTAGAGATGCTTTTGGCAACGATATTTCATCTAACATGTATTTACTAACTGCTTACCAGGTATAAGCTACTATTCTAGATGCTGCAGTAAACAGAAAATTATTCTGTGTTCACTGAAGTCAAGATATCCTCAAAAGTCTGCAATATAGGAATGAAATTATTATAAGAAAACCATGCATAAAGTGCTAAGGGGGTCCAAAGGAGAAAGAGCTCATATTCAGTGGGAGGGATTATAAAAGACCTGAAAGAGGAGTTAGTATGTGGGTCGGCCTGAAGGAATCACTGCCACCGCTGGGTTTCAAAAGGCAGAAATGAAATAAAGGGCAATTTAGGAAAATGGAAACAAGATGAGCAAAGGCACGGAGATGGGAAAGTATAGCTCATTTTGGAGAAAAGATAGTTGTCAAATGTAGCTGGAGCGTAAAGATATATACGTAAAAAGAAAAAAAAAGGTGAATGAGGTTGGAGGAGAAGTGACGGCAGGTGCCAGAGAGCCGGGGACAGTGCGGCAGGGAGGCCTGGAAGGCAGGGAAGCCTCATGTGGCGAACTGCAGAGAGCATGTGCTTTGGGACCAGAGACGGGTTAGAAATTGAGCCTCTCCCAAATACTAGCTCTGCAAGTCAAAGCACTTCTCTACATCTATGTTTTTCTAATGTATAAGGCACTTATATACTTACCTTAAAACAAACAAACAGCACCAAACCGAACCAAGATATTCATGATGTGAGTCTCGAGACATGAACAAGAAGTTAAATTACGTTCAGTGTGTCTTGTTGAAGAAGTCAGGGAAGCGACGAGGAGGCTGGGTCAGACAGGTTAGCGTAGACTGTACGGGAAAGAGGGGTGCGATAAGGCCTTTTGTGTTTTGAAGGTTTAAAATCTAACTGTACACCATCTCTGGAGGAGAAAAGAGAGAAAAGGATTCTGGATCTATGAGGTGGTGGATGTTGGAAAGAGTCCCGAACAGCATCCCTGGGGGCTGGCCAGCATCTGGAAAGTGGGTATATGTGACACAAAAGAGCAAGGAACGAAGAGCTGCTACCGTGTGGCGGAGCTCAGCAATGGGAGATGGCGCCGTCCTTCCCCACGGACCCACAGAAATCTTCACCCAGGTCTAGACCCGCAAGGCTTCTTTGCAGTGTGGGTACCCATCACTGGGTAGAGCCAGCCTTCAGCAGTGCCACGGTGTGACAGAGAGGAGCAGTGGCAGTTACAATCCCCTCGGACTGCGGTTCTCGCTGCCCTGCCTTGAGAGCGCGCAGCCCGCTCCCCGGAGTGGGAGAGCCCTGGCAGTTAGCAACAAAGCGATTGCAGTTGTGGAGGAGGCTTAGAAAGGCCGATACCAAGCCTTCTGACGATAGAGAATATAAGAATTTGAGAAGTTAATTTAAAAGTGAAGAGAAATGGCTGTCTGTAATTCAAATTTGTAGGACAATTCTAAGCGGTAATTAGAATAAAATAATTAGTATAAACAAGAAAAATATATCTAGTTCTAAAGGGCTAACTTTTGTCTCTCTAGAAAACTCAGCTCTGTAGAAACTCACATTCCCTAATGTTCTGGATTGGGGGGATTTCGTTTTGGTTTTCAGTCATCAGGGAATGAAATGAAAGGATTGAATTTTCACTTTAAATTTAACTCAGGCTCAACAAGTCTCTGGATGAGAAAGTCTCTAATAATTCTAGATGTCTTGTCTATCCCTTTTAACATCTCTACATTTACTCCTCAAGTTTCTTGTGGACGAGGAAGGATTTTGAAAGGGAGATGATGAGAAAAGCATCACTCACATTAGTTTCTGACTGAATCACATCTGTTCCTGGTCAATCGTCATTAGGTGAAGCTCTAAATTTCAATCAGGGTCTTGGCTAATTGTCTGCTAAGGAGTCTTTGAAAGGTGCAACGAACAGGATCAAAGCTAGGCGTTTCTTCCTTGTTAACGAATTTACCATTTATTATTGGTTGAGTGCTTGTCAGGGTTTGGAAAATAAATCAAAATCTTAGATTTGGAGGGTTCTGTAGTGGTCGTTTAGTTTAAACTTTTATCCCAGGCAGGAGAACTTTCCGCAAAACCCTGACTTTTTGTGACAGAAGATCAATCAATGTAGGATCTGCTGAAACACACCTAGGTATGTAAAACTCACTACTTTGGGGGCATCCACTTAATACTCAAAGTGTAGCCTGAGAGCTGCAGCCGGGAGTTAGTAAGAAAGGCTGAATCTGGGACCCCAACCCCAGACCTGCCGAATCAGAATCTTCATTTGACAAGATTCCTGGGTATTCGTATACACTTCATGTTTGAGAAGAAGGACTGGATTATTCCACTGTTGGAGGTTTTCAATGTTAGGAAGTGAAATCTTACTAAAAAGCCAGACCTGCGGCCTTAAGGCCACATTATGGCCTTCTAGGTCCTTAATTGGCACTTTGACTGAATCCAAATTTTACCAGAACAAATCCTTTTATTAAAGGGCGGGCAGCAGAGAAAGATGAAGCTTTTCTTGCCTCCTTCGGTGCTTAAAAAAGAAGAATCTTGAAATCAGAAGACTGCAGGTTCCCCACCCCTGCTTGGCAGTTAACCCTACTTCCCACCGTTCCTGCAGTTACACAGCCTGGCCGCTGCTGCCATTGTAGTCACCTGGTGCCCTCCCCTCCGTGGTTTCTCACTTTGTTCAGATGAGGGAACAGCCGTGGTCACACTCACAGCCGTGGGAGCTGTGGCAGATCCGATGCTTGGGTCATATCCCATTGGATCCACCAAGACTCTGGCTGTCTGGTGCCCTTGAAGGGGTGTGGAAAGGTAACTAAGAAGTGTAGGGGTATGTATGCCACATGGGGAGCGCAGGGGACAGGAAGGATCCAGGAGATAAATTGCTGGCTCTTCTCCCTCCTGCCGGCCTGCTCCGTGGTACATTGCCTGCCCCACCTCTCCAGAGACTCGTGGTCAGCTGTGTTTCCTGGGAAGCTGCAGACAGCTTGGTAACATGCTGTTTTGTTCTTGCTCTTCTTTTTTTCCCTGCTGCACGTTCTTTTCCTTTTCCTTTTCCTCTGAGATTGTACCCCCAAATAAAGTAGTAATACCTAAGCTTTGCCATAGAGTCTGTTTTCTAAGGAACCTAGACTAAGACATCTGCCTTGGATACACTTCACTCCCTGTTTCTAATTCTGCCATCTGGCCAGCTTTGGAGTGGTCGACATCTTTCACACATTCCACCTTCTTCCTTCACATTCTAGAAGGCAGCCACCATGCCTTCTCTTCGCTTGGTTAAACACCCTCGATTTCTTAAAATGCAGTTTTCAGGTCTCCCACTTCTTGTCTCACTTTTATATGTCATTATCTTCTTAAATTGTGGCTCCCTCCAGATGTGGTCAGTACAGGGCTGAGTTCTTGGGTGGGTGGACTTCTCATTTCTTTTATTGTGGGCATCACACTACAATTAATACAGATGTCCTGACCTGGGCCTGCTCTTGTGAGAAGAACACTGACTAGCTGGGTTGTAGTGATTCGACAGGTTAAAAATGAGCGTAGGGAAATTAGACTTGAGTGAGCAAAGCATACTTGGTTTGGCCTTCTGTGTCAGCTTCTGCGGGAGGCCCAGGTCCTCTGCTGGCCGTGGAGTTCCTTAGATCTCCCTGTTCTGCAAAGACGCATTGCGTTGACTCTCAAGGCAGGGGTGGTGGGATGAAGTGTTCATGTTACTTCTTAGGAGATTTATTCCCCTTGGGGTTAAAGTCTTTGACTTCTATAATCCAGGCAAACCCAGAACCAGAGGATTCCTGAAAAACATTAAAGATTGTGCTACATTTAAGTTCTCTGCCTCAGAATGTGAATCTCAGATGATCATCTAATAACCATACAAACTCTTCTAAGGTCTAGGACAATTTTATCTTTCTGAATGCCTTTCTGTTTTTCTTAAACACTGTATTCCCCATCCCCAAGGTTTAGGAGCTTTTATGATTTATGAATAGGCAGTGACAGAGTGCCCACTGGGAGCAAGCCCTGCCCCAGTCTTACAGAAAGCACAGAGAAGGGTAAGAGATGGTGCCTCCAGGGTCTTGCAAAGATGAGGCATACCACACAACGAGGTTCCTCATGTTACAAGGAGCCTGTGAGCACCGAATGGGTTCAGAGGAGGGGAAGACCCTATATCTTGGAGTGGTCAGAGAGGCACTGTGGAATCTCAGTGAAGAGGAGACCTTTAGACTTGTTGTGTAGTACTTTCCTTTAGCCTTCCTAGCAGAAAGGTACAGAGACTCAATTTTTTAGGTCACTGGAAACTGTCTTGGTATTTCCCTTATACCTGAAGGCAAAGGCAGGGGTTATACTCTCTGATATTTATAGAATGCTATAAACATATATGGTACAATACCTTAACAGGGCCAGAGAAATGACAACATTTTTGTTTTCAGTTTAAAAGACTGGTGAAGAATCCATACAAAAATAAACATCAAAAACATCCTTCTATTCAGAATTAATGCTTTCAGTTTAATCTCAGCCTCCTGTCCCTTGGAGATTGGGGAAAGCAGACTCAATTATTGTTGGTATATTTATGAAGCTATTTTTATCAATGTAGAAGGGCTACAGTACAAGGCCAGGGAAAGTCAACCAGAGAAATTTGGGGAGGTGTTTTATCACTCACCAGCCGGTTTGTAACAGTTAATTCTAAATGATTCATGGTAAGGATACAACACTAGATTGGTTTCCTTATGCCCCCAGAACACTCCTTCTGGGCAGTCTCATTTTATGAATACAAAAGTGCACAGAGAATGAAAATTAGTTTTAATATTTTATGGCTAACTTTACCATGGCTCCTGAGGTCTGAAGGGACGGGAGGGGAGGCACGAAGGGCTGTAAAGCAAGAACCCGTTAGAGAAGCCAGGGTGAACTGTTAAACACGTCTATAACCCCTCTTAATTTTTGATGGGGGATGGTGGTCTGTCTTAAAGTTGTGGTTTTCCATCTACGGGTTCTGCAAAGACCCTGAAATTATAGGTAAATATCGTGTGCATTCGAGCGTTACAAATAGACATTCCCTGCCCTCCATCATCTTCCTTTGCCGAATCACTCTGCAGCAACTGTTGTTCATGGGCAGCTATTCTTCCTCCTTAACGCTTTTGTCCTTTGTTCTTTCTCCACTCCCACTGCTTCACTTGACCAGCCTTAAAAAAAAAACCAAAAAAACAAAAAAACCACTTTCGCAAGCCTGGAAACCCTCATCTTATTATTCATTTGTGTATTTTCATTCTGGCTCTTGCAATCCATTCTGCTCTCAGTGTTTAGTAAACTTTAAAAAAAAAAACACCTTAATCTATATCTAATACATGGTGGGGAGATGAAAAAAACACGACTCTCTTTGGTGGCTTTCTTTTGTGCTTAGAATAAAAATCCAAAATCCTACCCTCCAGCTTAGACAATGCCAATCCCATGCCAGTTACAATGTGCCTTCCATTCTGGCTTCCTCTCTGTTCCACAAATGGTGCTCTCCTCCCTGATTTTGTTCTCACTGTCTGAAACGCTCTGTTTCTCTTTGCCTGGCCAAATTCAACCCATCCTACAAGCTCAGCTTAAGTTGTACACTCACAAAGAGAAATGATTGGATTCTTTTATGTAAACTTAATTTTCCTATTGTGTTTGTATGTATAGCACCTCTCTTTTTCAGAGTTTCTTATCATATTTTAAAACTATGTATTTATCTTTGTATTTATTTACATAGTGTTTTTCTCCCTTCATAGAGTCAAGTTGCCATGAAGACAGGTGCCTACCCTTCCCCCCATTAACCTGTTACTACACCTGGCTGAGTACACTCCTGAAATATTGTAGAGTTTCTGTAACTGTTTATTGACTGACTGAATAAATGAACATGACTGGCATTTAAATTAAGAAGAATAAAGAAATCATGAATGCTGAACAGAATGCAGACATTAAAAATTATATAGACATATATTTATTGACATAGAAAGATACCCTGGTAAATTTTTGATTGGGAAAAAAACAATTCATAAGATACTGTGTATTGTTTTAATACAGTATATTAAAAAGAAAATAGGATACGAAGGATATAAAATTTCATTTAGACAGGAGGTATAAGTTCAGGAGATTTATTGTGCAACATAGAGACTACAGTTAATAGTAATGTATTGTGTTATATATTTGAAAATTGCCGAGAGTAGATTTTATTTAAATGTTCTCACTATAAAAAAAGTATGCCAGGTATGTTAGCTAAAGTTAATTAGCTTGATTTAGTCACTCCACAAGGTATACATATATCAAAACATCATGTTATATATCATAATTACACATAATTTTTGTCAATAAAAAATAAAAGAAAAATATTGGTATATATGTATATACCAAAATGTAAACAACTTCTTTGGATGCCAGATTTTGGGTGGTTTCTATTTGATTTTACTTATTTGTATTTTCTTACATTTAAGTTTAGTGTTTTAAAATTATAGAATCCATTAATTAATCCATTGATGCATTCAACAGCTATTTTTTATCTACTTTGTATCAAGCATTGTTCCAGAAACTGGATTTATGTGCTGATTATAAAATTCAAATGCAAATCCTCTTGTGTATACCCTCTTTTTAAACATTCCTTTCTAGTTCACCACTTCTACAGTGTAGATGGATCCTTCTAGGTGTTTTCTCTAGTCATTTGATAACATTTATATAATATAAATTTTATTTCTTTACACACATTTATAGATTTTTGAACATAATATAATCATACCATGCCTATTTTTCTGTGACTTCTTTTTCTGTAATAATATATCCAGGAAAAATTTTTACGGCACTGTGTTTAAGTGTACCTCATTGTAAAAGAAAAAAAGCTGCATGTTTCCATAATTATTTCATCAA
The DNA here is from genome assembly GCA_004363605.1 of Indri indri. NCBI lineage: Eukaryota > Metazoa > Chordata > Mammalia > Primates > Indriidae > Indri > Indri indri. Next base: position 12,753 of record RJWJ010030697.1, on the reverse strand, counting down.
TTCTCCTATTAATGAACACTTAAGTTGTTACCAATGTATTCTCTGAGGTTTCTTAAAACACATGTGCACAGACATACAACAATATGTTATTTAATTAGCAGTAAGATTAAGAGAAAAGGAATGCTTAGTCATAAATGACAAAAGGCAAAAGTTACACCAAAATGGCTTAACACAGCAAGAAGTCACTCATTATATTTGAGGGCTAGGCTTATGAAGGTGACAATATATTAAGTTGCAGCCACTTTTCAACTTGAAATTGACCTTTCGGTGTCTAGAAATTCTTACATTGAGCCAATTTAAACATACTGCCAAAGCACTTTCAGTGGTAGCAATATTTTATGAGGAGATAGATTGAACTGTTCACATTGCTGATGCCATTGTAATAATTTTTAGGTAGATGAAAGGGGTTTAAGTTCAGACTTTTCCCAAAAGAAGAATATTTTCCATCAATGAGTTATTTTATGTAGATGATGCTTGCTGGTAAAAAATCTGGTAAAAAGAAATCTCTCAGAATCTTTTATACTGTATTTAAGGTTTTGTGTTACCTGGGTTTGAGATCATAAAGGAAGAAATATATGATTAAGTAGAAGGATATAAAGAAAAAAACAGCATTTCTTGAAGAGGGGCATGAAGTTACCTCCATTCCTGACTTTCCTTTCATTAGGGCTTTAGCTTATTGATTGTTTCTTTATATATATCTTTATTTCCTCATTTGCTTAGTTTTATTTATTTTCATCTTTGTAGATTGTTGACATTGACATCCATAGATAGACTTAGGTAGGTCCTAAAGCTTATACAATTTGGTGGCCTTTTTAAAATACAAAGTTAGGTTTCAAAGTGAATATTTAGAATGAGAAAATAAATAACAAGTTACAATTTTTAAAATGTTGACAAACACCACAAAGTCCTGTTTATTATTTAATAGCCTGTCACACCTAAATAAAACCTTACTTCTATATTTTCTTGGCTATATATTTTTTATCATCTCTTTATATGACAATTTTGTAATGTTATTTTGTATAGAGAGAACAGAAAGAGAATTAAGACTTTCTTCTGTTTGATTAATTTAAAAATTTAAACTTAATTTTGATAGTTGGCATGCATAAAACATGCAACTTCACACACAAATATACTCAATTTTTATAACACCTTTATAGATTTGCATTTTGCAAATACAAGAATTCTAATGCATGATAGTTTATGTGATTTCCACCAGAAAAGAAAAACAATATACGGTACATTTCTAATTGTATACACTGCATTATAGAATATATTCCTGATAGGAAATACATTGTATACATTGTATGTATTGTATGTATAGGTGTTTATAAGAGTAGAATCTTGCCAAATTTATACATGTGGTGATTGGAAGAATTTTTCACATAGCAGTCTCTACCTTGGTCTATTTCAAACTCTTTTTTTCCTCCACTACCCATAGACTTTAGGTGCTGGCTGCCTCAGGACACTCTCACATTGTAATATGACCTCTGGTCCTGAACTTTTCAGCTGAGGGCGGGTGAGCAACACAGGCAGTAAAAGTATTCCAGAAAGTCATTCCTACATGGGATGGCTAGCAATTTTAACCATACAAGAAAGTGACTGCAAACAACATGAACATACCACAAGAAACCCTAATTAAATGTGCTCCCATCTCAACTTTGCCAAATCCCCAGAATGTCTGCAACCACGCCCACAAACTCATCACAGAGGGAAGTGTGGCAGAGGGGAAAGCCAAACTGGGAAGAAGCAGTGGTCTTAACTCGTTGCGATTAATTTTTTATCTTTTACAAATTTTACAAAAACATGTATGACAACCCCTGCCTGATCTTTATAGGATCCCATGCAATGAGGGGCCTGTGAGTGCAGGTTTCATTAATTTCTTGAAAATTTGTTTCTGAAGGCTTTTCAAATTCTTTTCAAAACAAGAAGAGGAGGGAGAAAAGAAGGGGGAGGGGAGGCCACACTCGAGTTCCTTACACAGATTTTATTTGGAAGCTGCACGCTACACCTTCACATGTTTGAAAAATGCTCATGCTTCTAACACTAACACTTATTGGGTAAACATGTATGTTATCTTATGCTAAATTAGATGTAAAATAAACAAGACAGCTTTGGAGCTTGCCTTTTAAAGGCTTAGAGTTTATAATTTCAAAGGTTATGCTATGGATTTGAGGTCTGAAAATTAGAAGTTCAACTTTGTATACCTTAATTTTTTTCTGTTACTTATTCTTAACATTTTTAAGTAAAATTTACAAAAAGTGGAACGCACACAGTAAGAGTGCAGATCAATGAGTTTTGACAAATATAGAAACCTCTGTAGTCCTTCCCCCAATCAAAATATACTTTTATCATCCCCCAAATTTCCTCCTGCTGCTTTCCGGTCAACATTCTTCTCCCACCTTAAGGCCATCGTTCTTTTGATTTCCATCATCTTAGATTAGTCTTACCTGCTCTTGGACTCCATATAAACAAAATCGTATGTGCTCTTTTTTGTATAATTTTTTTTGATCAACAGAATGTTTCTGAAATTTATTTATGTTGTTCTGTGTATCAGAAGTTCATTCCTTTTTATTGATGAGTAGTATTTCGTCTTATGGATATTTGTTTATTCATTATCCTGTTGATGGACATTTGGGTTGTTTCAGATTTTGGCTCTTATGCATAAGGCTGCTGTGAACATTTTGTGCTAATCTTTTTGTGAATATGTGTTTTTGTTCCTCTTAGGTAAATAGCTAGGATGGAATTGCTGGGTCAAAGGACAGGCGTATATTTAACTTTAGAAGACACTGGCAGCCTCCATTCCTTCTTCAGTGTAACATAGTATCAATTCTTTAGTTCTTCTCAAGTACTTGGGGATCCTCAGAGGAATGAGTCTATTACAGCAAGAATGAATGTTAATTAAAGTTTGCGACAAATAAAGTATGCAATTTTTATGTCAGAAATTTCAACTCTGTAAAGAGTTGTTTTAATTACCTAAAATTAAACTTAATAATTACTAAGGCATCCCAAGAGCCTTAAAGGTCAGCGTACTTCACAGAATGTCTTGGAGAATTTTTTTAAGGAGTGAATTATACCAGTCAGGAAAAAAAAAAATCACACAGTTATTTTAACAGAAAGAATTTAATATAAATAATTGTTAACTAGATATGAAATTGTTACCCAGGTAACTGAAGAGGAAAAATTGAACAGGAAAGTATAATAGAAGTAGCAATTACAAAAGCATCTACTTTCCCCTAAGCACGGAGGAAAAGGGAAAAGAGTTGGATTTATTAAAATGTAGTCCTATGGGGCTAAAACTCAGACTGCAGGGGCACTACAGGGCTGGAGCTGAGGTCTTGGGGCAGGGTTGGGTGAGGGGGAGCGGGGCTCTATGACAAAGCCCAGCCACTACCTGTTTTTTTGCATGGTCTGTGAGCTAAGAATGGTTTTTACATTTTTAAATGGCTGAAAAAAATCAAAAGAATAATTGTATTAGTTTCCTAGGGCCACTGTAACAAAGTACAACAAACTGGGAGGTTTAAAACAACAGAATTTTATTCTCTCACAGTTCTGGAAACTAGAGATCCAACAGCAAGTTGTCAGCAGGGCTGTGCTCCGGCTTAGACTCTGGGGAGAATCCTTCCTTGCGTCTTTCCAGTTTTCTGGCGGTGGCTGTCAGCCCTTGGCATTCCTTGGCTTGCAGCTGCTTCAGTCCAGTCTTTGTTTCTGTTTTCACATAGCGTACACCTGTTTGTGTGTCCATGTCTTTACATGACGTTTTCCTCTTATAATGACACCACTCATATTGGATTAGGGCCACCTTAATAACCTCATCTTAAATTTATCTGCAAAGATCTTATTTCTAAATAAAATTACATTCACAGGCATGGGGGTTTGGACTACAGCATATCTTTTTGAGGGACACAATTCAACCCATAACAGTAATCGTATTTCATGACATATGAAAATTACAAAAAAATCCAAATGTCAGTGTCCATAAATGAAGTTATACTTGCCATGCTTATTCATTTAAATATTGTTTACGGCTGCTGCTATATGGGCAGAGTTGAGTAGTGCAAAAACATATGGCCTGCAAAGCCTTAAATATTTGCTTTTTGGTCCTTTATAGCAAAAGTTTTCTGATATCTGTTCTACGTGACTGGTTTTGAAGCATTGGAAAAAGTGCAAATTGGATTCAACTGCTGCTACTGGAAGGACTTTCTACTTTTAGGTGAAGAAGATACATTAATTGTGTGATGCTCAGAGGGACATGAAAAGACAGGAAGCCCATAGGAAACAAATGAGAGGAGGAAGACTCTTCATTCTCCTCCTGTATTTTATTTTATTTTATTTTATTTTTTTTTGATGGTTTCAGAAGTTCCATTCTGGTGATTTTTTTTTTTTTT
>RJWJ010030696.1:0-19742 GCA_004363605.1 Indri indri | reverse complement strand
ATCATTCTTGCTCCTTTATAAAGAATTAGCAATGGTTCCCATGCATTCTCGAAATTCTATTTCTTATCTTTTATACCACATTACTCTCTCATAACCATTCTAACTGAAAGTCTATTGTGAATTATTTTATGAGCAATTTATTCTTTTCTTTCCAAAGTCTAAGTATGATTTTTTCTGTTAGTACTATGTGACAAGTGTTTCAATTTATAATTTTTCCAGGAATTCCTTTAATGTCCAAAGCATCTGATGAAATACACATGGGGATCACAAGCTTCCATTTGCTCCAGTACATTTTCAATTATAGATAGTGGAGTGCTTAGCCCTCCTGAGCTCCCAGAACATATATAATCTCCCTTAACTACTGCGAATCTCCAGCTGCTTCTATCATCACTCAAACTGGGGGTCTCAGGTGGATCAGTGTGCAAGACAGTCCATGTGGGATTTTAAACTGCGTTTGTTTAGAATTACAGATTGATGCTTGCCATGATTGCCTCTCGAACACATTCAAAAAGAATAATAAAAGCTCTAGCAGCCTGGTTTATTTTCCCTTCTACTGCAACATACCTACTGGAGAGGAAGGAAACATCATAGTGAAGTAGAAATATTACAGACTCAGAGTAAACAGATCTGGATCTGAATACAGCTTGACCACTTATTGTATGCCTGACTTTGGATAAAGCGCTTAACGTTTCTGAGTCTCAGTAAGATGGGGCTGATATTAGAAGCTACTTCAGAGCCAGGGCTCTTGTGAGGATTGATAAGGTAATGAAGGAGCTAATAAATGGGAGTTTTAAAAATAGAGTGAAGTGTCACATGATCTTACTGGTGTCAAAGTTTACTTAGTCAAGATCCATAGGCCCGGGTTTGAAAGGATGGGGATGAGAGCCACCTTTCTCTTCCTCCCCCACCAACTTTCCACTCCTATCAGTCTTTGTCACTTTCCCCTGCCAGCTATTCCCTGGCTCATGCTTGAGGACAGGTCTCTCCCAGAGCAGAAACACATTCATGTGCCTAGGCTGGGGCGGAAGAGGGGTAGGCTCACCCTCAGTTCTGCTCTGCTTGGGGCATGTTAATTTCCAAGTGGGAGAGTCCAATAGGCAATTAGACATAGAATCAGGAAGGTGAGTCAGCTTAAAAATCAACTTTAACTTCTCAAACCAAGGAAATACTCCCAAATAGAGAATGGGCCTTTTCTACTAGTATTCCTATTATAGCGTTCTCTACAAAAAAAATTCAGAGACCACCCAAATATCCAGCAATAGAGGATTAGTTTAGTGCACTGAAAAATTCACTTGATGGGGTATTATACAGTTTTAATGATTATATTTATGAATACTTTATGGGAATTCAGAAAATATGTAGGTTTTAGTGCTTAATAAGAAACAAAATAAAAAACCGAATGTGCAATTTGATCTCAGCTGCGTAAAAAAAAAAAAAAAATAATAATAATCCAGACGAAATACACCACCACGTTAACAGCGATTATCTCTGGGTAGTGAGTTTAAGGTGATTTTTGTTTTCTGAATAATTTTGTAGTTCACTGTGGTCCAGGGTCAGCTCACAGCCTGTTACCTTCCAGTGTTATCAGAAGGTCACTCGCCTAGACTATAATCAGAGCAAATCAAGGTGGCGAGTCTTGAGAGAAGTTTTATCATGGTTAAGGGGAAACCCCATAAATCACCTTGCTCCACAGCAGAAAGTGTCACTCCAGTGATGGCAAAGCTCGTGCTCACTGGCCTGAACAGTGAACAAAACACTGCCGACTTCTGGCTGTTTGTATTTCCTTCCTCGTCACATTCGCTATCTCTCTTACCAAATAGTAGCACGGTCCAGGTCTGCTTCCTCGAGTTTACCCAAGTGACATCCGTTTCTCTCATAGGTGTTCTACTGGTTCGCTTCCATTGTTGAACAGTCATAGCCACCGGGCGTGAGTTTGTTTCTAACATTCTTGGAAAACACTTTAATATCATCCTAATGTCCTGATAATGGTATGCATTTATTTTCAAAATTGGAAGATAATTTTTGGAAAAGCACAGAGACTGTTTTGTTTTGTAAACACACCCGTGGATGCACCAAGTTGTGTGTTTTTAAAGTAATAATCCTGGGAGGTGATCCTAGGATCCTAGGCTGTTGTCGAAAATATTTTTGAATTTGTTACTCCAAGTTTATCCTCTGTCTTATTTTCTGGATTCAAAATGATTTTTGGCTATTTCCAAAATATACATCGATCCTCAGAGAGCACTGGAGCCTTTTTATAAAATCTGCAGCAGGCTCTGGAGGCAAGATCCATAGAGGAGACAAAGAGATTCCTGTGTTGGATTGTGATGGTTTGCCTAAAACAAGTATCTGCTTGGAAGCGTAAAATAATCAGGATCCGCAAGCCACAGGATGTCAGCTAAAATATCCGAACTTATAGGCTCATCTCAGCATCACTCAGATGCTGATCTAACCATGGCTTTAGGAGAAACTAGAAGTCACTGAATCCTGGGTTGACTTCTAGTGCACAGCAAATAAAACTTCTTTATGACTTGTGAGAAGGTCTTTATCACCTTCAACCTCACAGTTTTAAGAAACTTAAATAAGAAGAAGAACATTAGGATTCGATGGGTGTCATTTGGTGAGTAGCTACCTTGTGCCAGATAAGATATAAGAAGATACATATTTGTCAAATATATAGTATTTTATTTGATTTTCACAGCAACATCAATAAATATCAATATCCTCATTTTACAGAAGATGAGCCCAAAGTTCAGGAAGATAAACAGTTTACCTAAGGTTATTTTAAGTAAATGATTACACTAATATTTGAATCCAGTTTTCCATAGCCCAAGCTTGCTTATACTACTCCATAAAGTAGAATTCTCAAAGGTTCATTCTTGCCTTTTGGGAGAGGATTTTATATTTTCCATTTGGATCATCTGGAAATTAGTGCATTACATGATGGAAATTTTGTCAGAATAAAATTGGACCCCCAATCATGTGGGGACATTGTAGGCCTGCAAAATCTGGGGAGATAGTCTAGTATGAGCAAGGTAAACTTTATGAGGTACTTGGAAAAGCAAAGGCATACTCTTCCCAAGTGCAAATTTCTACTTCACAGTTGAAGAAGGGTTCAATAAAATAACAATGACAATCGCTTACTTTTATTGATGGTCTTCTCTGTGTCAGGCCCTATCCTTAGAACTTTACAGGCAATGGTGTTAAGTGTAGGCTTTCCTCAGCTAGAAATATGTCTTCCCAAGGGACAAATTAGTAAATACTTCTCTTGAGTGGTGGACTAAGGTATATTAATTATGGAAAACAGCATCATAGTAAATATTATATTTTTTTACATAAATATATTTATATAGAATTGGGGACTAGGGAACATCTGCATCTCTCAGGAAAGTGCTAAAAAGCTTCTCTAGGAATATTTAACTGTTCTTAGCTAGTTCTGCTCTCAGAAGTGAATGAGTAATGTTGGAAAGGGGTGCAAATTATACAGATTCAGTCCATTTGTAGCTATAAACATAATGGATTTGGCAATATTATGTACAGATTGCATATAAATATAAATTATTATGAATTAGAAATTGATGAAGAATTAGGTTAAGAAGATTTCTTTTTGTGTTTGTGGGTTATTTCCCTTTTGTGAGATAAGGATTGTGTTTCCTCAAAGCATCCTGGCTCACGTCCATTCGTTTTTCATATCTGTTGCATATATTACTGATACATACCTACATGTACATGTGGGCTATATCAACAAGAGATGACTCCTTCTTGGGCAAGTGTTAATGGCTTTTCACTTTAGAATGACAGTGAAGAATTTTCTCTGATTTTAACAAATGACTTTACCCCCCTAATTTCCTTGTATTTTGTAGGATGTGATTCCTTTAAACAGACAGTAGGCACAGGTCTAATCTTTGTGGATCTGGTGCTGCATTCCTTACTTGGGCAAACATCTTATTGATCATCTTCAAGGTTTGGTCTAAGCAGGGAGGTCAAATTAGACCCCAGGAATGTGAGTTGGTGTATTCATAGTTTTTGTGTCCTACCGTGACTCCATTAAGTCACCCCTTTAGAGTCTGGATATAAGTAAATCTATGATTCTGGGTGAACTGTACTAGTGAAAGAAGAGTTATGATAAACGTTATCAAGAAATGGGTTATAAAAATGATAAAAGTATAATTATTTTCCTAATTATTTTTATAACTTCAATGATAATGTTTTTAGAGTTCCATAGATTTTACAAAATACTTCATGTATATCATCTCATTTAATTTTTGCAACCACATGAATTAGGTATTGTTATGCCGATTTTGTCACTGAGAAAATTTAGCCTCAGCAAGGTTAGATTATTTGTCATCACAGAACCATGAAGAGGCAGGGCCAGAAGTAGAATCTGGGTATTATGCCTCACAAATCCTGCCCAATTCCCCAAAGATCACTCTGGCTGTTTGCAAAAGGCATTAAAGGAGACCTCTGGATTTTGTACAGGACATTTTGGATAAGGTAATAAAATAATAAAGTAGTAATTACAATACATATTGACAAAGAGAGAAAAAAGCTAGTTTGACTAATAGTCTGTGAGGTTAATCATTGTCCTTATAGGTCCCTAAGGGAATATCTATCGACAGGCTTTGGGAACAGAAAATAACTAGCCTAGGGCTTCAAGAAAACATGTGAAGGTTTAACCTCATAGACTGTTTATTAGAAACTTATGGTTGGCTTCTTTGGATGCAGCCGAATGGGTGGTCCGTGGTGCTAACAAGCAGGATTTACCTGTGACACCCACCCCATCCCATGTTTGCATTTATTGAACACCTACTATGGACCAGGCCGTGTGTTGGCCGTTGGGAATATATCCATGGACTAGACAGGTCTTTTGCTTCCAGCCTTCTCTCTCCTTTCCCCCAACTGGCCCTTTCTCCACAGAGATCCAGACTGGTCTTTCTAAAATCTGATTCTGACCATGTTCTGTCAGGGTCACCAGGCTGTGGGTTTTCAGAGACAAGAGATCACATCTGTCTCATTTACAATTATATCCTCATGATTGATCAAGCCCAAACCTTTTAAGAAACACAAGGCCCTTCACAACTGGGCCCTGCTTCCCTCTTCCAGCTCCAGCTCCCTCTCCCCAACCTTATACTCTCTGCTCCAGCCACGCTGACCTCCTGCATGCAGAACAAGGGATGCACCGAGTTCTTTCTCTTCTCAGGCCTAAGAAGTGCTACTCCCTTTACTCAGAGGCCTCAGGCCACAACTCTTCCCTTCCTGTTCTTCTCCTGGTAACGTCTATTTACCCTTCTGCCTCAGTTCAGACTTCACTCCCACTAGAAAATTTCTCAGAACTGCCTCACAGAACTGACGCCACGCTCTCCTGTTTCCTTCTGCATTGACCCTCTCATAACACAGCAATGCAATTATATTACTTGTTTGTTTATCAGTGTGCCTCCTGCAACAGTAACTAGCATGTCTCAGGCACTCCGATATTTTAAAAAGAGTTTCTTGTAGTCCATTTTGTGCCACTGTAACAGAATACCGGAGAATGGGTAATTTTTAAAGAGCAGAAATTTATTGGCTCACAGTTCTGGAGCTGGGAAGTTTAAGGTCAAGGTGCTAGCAGGTTTGGCGATTGTGATGCCCAGATGGTGCCTTGCACACTGAGTCCTCTAGTGGGAAGGAAGGCTGCATGTTCACGTAGCAAAAGGCAGAAGGACTAAGAGAGAGCAGGGGGCCAAACTCACCCTTCTATAACAGCATTAGTTCCACCCATAAGGGCAGTTAAATGGCAATTAAATTCCAATACGAGTTTAGGAGAGGACAAGCATTCAAACCATAAGCAGGGTCATTGAATGGATGAGTAAATGAAACAATATCGAATAGTTTGTTAGAGATTTTGTTTTGTTTTTTCTGTATCCCAGAATCTATTATAGTATGTAGTTCATAGTGAGTATATACTGAACTTTTGAATTGATGCATTAATTCATGAATGAGAGGTAGACAAAGCTTACGCACACACACACACACACACACATACACACACACACACACACACACATACCAGGACAGTCAGTGATATATTATATTAGAACCATTCAACTCAAGGCTGCTCTCACTTGGTTAATGGACAGTCTCTTGAGTGTCCACTGAGGAAACATTCTGCATTCTGCATGGTACTGGATGCTAAGGGAATTACCACCACCAAGTGTTCTCATCAAGGACAGTATCTACCATAGTAATATATTTAAAACAAATCTGTGACTTTCCCGGTTCATACCCTTAAGTGGCCTCTTTTTTTTTTTTTTGGCTCCCAGGATGAAATGTAACCTATTTAGCATGGTTTATAATGCAAAATCCTGCAATCTCCTCCTAATGTGCCATTCTGGACTCAGCTGCTTCCATTTTCCAACCACGATGCTCTCCATGACAGCCTTACCACTCTGCAATCTCCACGTATGCTCTGTTCCACCATGCCTCTAATTTTCAGCTGATGTTCCCTCTTTCTGAAATATCTCTTCTCAGTTTTCCACTTAGATAACTCTTTCTCGTTCTTCAAACCTACATCAAAATGTTATCTCCTCTGCGATACTGCTCTATCAGTTCCCAGAAAATTTCCATCTCATTTTCCTTGCACCCGTAGTAATGTGTGCCAACCTCTAGAATAATACCATCTAAATGGAATAGTGATTATTGACATATATGTCTTGATGACTAGATGGTGAGCATCTTGATGTTAAGAAATATTTCCTGTTCATCTTTGAGACACTCAACCTTGTCACACTTATAGGCACCCAATAAATGTTTCATTTCTCATTATATATTGTCATATAACTGAATTCATAATATCTCAAAAGGTAGGTCTCATTCTTTTCTTTTTTTTTTTTTTTTTGCAGTTCAGGTTTCAAACACTACATCATAGAATTTTAATTACTTCCTTAGCAGTTTATGCCATAACAATAATTACTGAATTATTGTTTGAGTCACATGTCTTAGACCTCTGCTGTTTTATATATGCACAATTTGTGTCACCTAGTATATAAGCTATAAAATTATAGACTAGTACATTTAACAAAAATTTGAAAGTATAGTGCAGTTTCAAAAGAAAGCATTCCTCAAATGTGGGGCATTTCAGCTAGCATTCCTGTTGTTTTATAAGTTCTAAGGTCTTTAGCAGACAGAAGACTATATTATCCCCAGAGTGCTAGTTGGAAATAATTCATAAACATAGTATTTTGCATCACAATCCTCATCTTTATATTGGTATTTCCATTATCTACATGCTTCTTCCCTTGATCAGAATCCTACCCTAATGATGACTAATGGTACCACAGGGGCAGAAAATAAAGACGTTGAAAGAGCATGGATATATTTTTAGCTATAAAATTCTCGCTGAAAGAGCTGAATGCTTGAAATAGAACACAAATATAATTGACGGCTTAAAACTGAACAAAAACATAATTAGTGCCAGAGTGGATTTGGTTTCCAATAAAAATATAAATGATTTAGTTTAAAATGTTAGGAATAGAAATATTAATTCTAGGTTGTGAATTTAAGAATGCATTTGATAACAAGAATTGAACAGATAAAAAAAGCATAGTTCAAATAAGGTATAAATGTTTTACATGTGAATTTAAGAGCAAGTTGTTTAGTGTATTGATAATATTTATCAATTTATGCTATATATATACAATTTAATAATATATACAATTACAATTTAATAAATATACAATTTATCATTTATACTATAAATCCAATCAAGAGATGTATCATATTCTTTTATAAAATATATTAATGTGGTTTAAAATTAATCAGGGTTTAATAGCAAAATGTAGTAACAATTGTAGTTGTGAGAAGGACTTAGAATCTCAAAAAGGAATATATTTACTGCACATGTACTTATATTAACATGGCTTCTGTGAATCACCTGATCCGTTAGCATCTGCAGAAGTAAAGATGCTGGTGGCATTCAATGAGAATTTAGAGAATGAATAAATAAACATATACTATAAATTCTTTTAGATTTGTTTTTTTTATGTTAGCACATCTGAAATGGTCTTCCTTCCTTCAAAGGAACTCCAAACAAACCTAATTAAGACATGTTCTTTTTTTCACTTATGTTTTTTTTTCTAAATTACTGTTGAATTCTATATATTTAACAGGGAGCACAGAAGGTTATCTGGATCGTTTTTATTTCAGAAATTCTAGGTATACATGCTTCTGCCTACATAAAGGAGGTAGTGCTTTGTGAACAGAATTTTTTATATGCACAACTGGGCTAGGTTGCTTTGTGCAAGGGACTACTCTTAGCTACTGGAACTGTATTAATATTTTCTCATGCATTCTAATTTTATAATTTGAAAAACATAATCACCTGTCTGCTATAAGAATGTACGAAAGTTAAAATTTAACAAGTTTGACTCATTACATTTGAACAATTACTTTATATCTCACAGTGTAGTGAAAAATTAATTGTTTTATAAGATGTTACTCTATTTTACAGCACAACTGAAAATATATTCTTCGGGTGTTTTACGCGTAGTTCATATAATTTTTATATCAAATTTGCAGTATAGAAAAGGTAAGAATGCCCAGAAATTTCTGTATGTGATTAGATGTATATTCCCATGAATTCTTCTGAAGTCAAATGAAGAGTGAAGCACAGTAATTCTCAAATCTGAAATTGAATCTTACAGGAATATACTGCTTAATGTGATGTGTTGTGTAATAGAGGATATGATCAATAGGGTATCAGATAAAAAATAATAACCGTTTGCCATGTCAAGATACTATTCTAAGCAGTTTACGTATGCTGACTCATTTAGTCCTCAGAATAACCTTACAAGGAAGATGCTATTACAATCCTTTTACTCTTTATTTTAAGCAGGGGTAAACTGAGGCACAGAGAAGCAAAGATCCCAGGATCACACCAACATTGGTGCTCAGGATTCTAAATGAAGTCTGCCCAGCACCAGAGTCTGGGGACTTAACCTGCACGGTAACTGTACCCCCAGGACTTAGTTAACAGCAACCCCTGGAGGTGGGTGGGTATCTGTGCTGTCAACCAGATCTGTAATTGATCCTGATGTACATTTTTTGAATCGGAGAACCTGGGGTTTGAATTCTGACTCCCACATGTACTGACCGTGAAAAGTTGGGCAAGTTATTTAAACATCTTTCTGAGCCTCAATTTCTTTGTCAGTAAAATGGGGAGGTATTTACCACTTGGAGTTGCGGGTGAATTAGATGAGTTACCATACGTGAAGCACTTGTACAGAGTACATGTTTAAGGAAGAAGGTGAAGGTATTCACCTTCATCTGCTATTATTATTCTGGAGAGTTTACAAAATCTTTTTATGCAAAAATAACTCTCTTTAAGGAGAGCATTTTTTTGGCGGGTGTGGAGGTGGTCATCATACCTATAGCTTTTTCATTTTGGCCTGCTTTGCAATTGTGCCTCCTCATTAATTCAAGAAGAAATACATATATGGTCTATGTTTTATTGTGACTTCCACTAGCACCTTGACATGATTTCAGAAAAACTCTTAAAACAGGACCTCACATCAATATAGTGCTTAATGTGACACATTGTGTAATAGAGGAAATGGCTCTTTGCCAGTGGGTGTCCTGGCCCCTCCTGGTCCCCTGAGGAGTGGGCAGTGACTGCTTAGTCTGTGGGCAAGGACCTGAGCAGAAGAGACAAAAGTCAAAAGAATATCACCTCCGTTTTGGCCTTTTGCCTGTTAGAAAAAACTTGAGAGCACGCTGGCTAATGTAAGGAGATGATATGTTGGAATATGCCAGTGAATTTGTACTTATATTCTGTATATTACCTTTCCCCATTTCAGCTAGAGACACTTATTACTTTGAGAATGGTTGGATTATTACAGAAGAGAAACTATTTAAATTCTGTCTTCCAAATTTGACTCTTACAGCCAATTCAGAGAAACAGTTGTGAAAGACAAAGCTTTTGATGTAAGCTTTGACAGCAAGACTCAGGCTAATTGAGAGGAAAAAAGCATCTCAGAAGTGCAAGGGTAAAGCCCTAAAGGAAGAGTACATAAACAGAAACGATACACATTAGAAATTAAAAAGAGGATAGGTGACCAGTCAGACCCTGACCTAGGGGGTAAAGTGGGGAGCAGGAACTGCGAAGCCTGTGCTTAGAGAATAAAGAGTAAAGGGAGCAAGGACATGAGGGTGGAGGCCAGTGGGCTCCATTCCTGGAAAGTCCTCATGTAGGAGACACCGCCTGGTCTCTGCCAAAATGAGCACTTTTCACAGCCAGAACCACGAAGCTGCTGGACGTGAGCAGATTGTCCACCGCAGTGTGAGTGACAGCTCCTGCTGAGACTCTGTGTCAGCTCCTCATTATTTCGGGGAGGCTCTCTACAGATAGAGCCACTGGCCCTCCACCAGGAGTGATGCTGCCTATACCTTGACATTTCACTTGGTCCGTCTCAAGTAACTTGTATAGATAATTCCTCCATTTCAACAGCACAGGACACTTATAATCCCCTGAGCAAAAACAGTGGGATCCTGGATTTGCCACTGGGAGTGTTATACAATGAAAGGCCCCTCAGCATCTGGACCCAAGCAACTGAACAGAAACAGCTTGATTTTTCCCCAGTTTGGAAAATAGCCAAACATGCTGCCAGTTTTTGACTGTGCAAATTATAACCATCATGCTGTATGAAGAGCAAACCTGATACACTTTGTAACAATGGGGTATGCTCTGCTCTTCACAGTAAAGTTGGTCACCTGATTAGTTTATGAGTCAATACCGTAGTAGGAAAATTGTTGAACAGCAGAGACTATGTTTAATAAGAGGCAGTAGACTCAATTGGGAGGAAAAGCAAAGGTAAGAAAACGGTGAGTTATTTGATTTTTCATTGCAGAAATCACTTACAGACAAATACTGCTGGCAAGCGGATTATCTTTCTAATTAACTTATAGGAGATCATTTTAAAAGTTTGCTGGACTTTGCTATAGGGATCTTTCAATTCCGAAGTACTTACATGTGTATTATTCCATTTGTTCCTTTTTATACCTTCATGAGGAAGAAAAACAGATATTTGTAAATTTTATTTTACAAAGGCAGAAGTAGAATTTGTAGGGCAGGGAGCACTTTTCACAGCCAGAACCACGAACAAGAAAACCAAGTGACCTTGAGACAATCTTTTGTGTTGGATCACTTTTGACCCTAAAGAAAAGGTAGATTATTCTAGAGTGAGTGCTTTCAAAGTTCTGTGGAAACATTGCTGAACCTCAATTTGACCAAGAAGTCAAATATACACTTCTCATGCACATTAGGGAATTTGCAATGAGGGCAATAGCTTTGATTTTACAATAATACTAGTATTCATTTTTTTTGAAAGGGACTTTGGTTGGAATTTGAAGGACTCTTCTGTCCAAGTCAAAGCTATTGTGGTGAGTAATTCTTATCTAATGCTTCCCAGCAATAGTCACTGCTTCAGTCCATTATGTCTTAGGATACCTTATCATCGCCTTCCTTGGCGTAGACATGTGGGATTTAAATAACATTGTATTTGTCTGATTTGCTGATGCTGGATACTCAGAAGGGTCTTGGTGCCAACATGGCAATGAAAGCCCCCCAGGATCCATCTGGAGACCTTTATATATTCTCTGTCACAAGAGGTTGATGAGTGAAGAAGGTAGGACACTCGTTAAGACAAACATCTTTGGTTTGGGAGCAGACTTATCCCTCTAACATTAACCCTGATGTTTGTCACAGGATGTGAGTAATTAATTATGGTGATGTGAGTGGAAGTGAATAGCAGTGTTAAAACTAGAGTGGAAGTGGTTTTCATAGATAACGTTTTTGTGACACATATAAACCTTAGTAAAAAAGTTCCCCATTGAGTCTTATATAACTTTATGAGGTAAGTAGCGAAGGTATTATTCTCTCCATTTTATGGATGAGAAAACTGTGGCTCTGGAAGGTAAAATGACTTGCCCAGCGTCATATACTCAACCATCCATATTTCTCTCTATTAAAGAAAATGCAACACTGGATTCAATATGAGAATTGTAGAAGGATCTGGTATTGCTTATCTGTAACTCAATTCATTGCATGGTTATGGGGGGCAACATTGTAAACTTACGTTAAATGCGGAGGCAATGGGAATCTCTAATAATCTGTTGGCTTATGAATGTAAGTACGAAGGAAGCTCAAACTCAAGGCTAAAAATCAGTGTTGTAATCTAACATAACAGAGCAGCTGGTAAGTTGCCTGGTGCATTTTAACATTAACACAAATGCCAGCAACAGAGCCACTGACTCGGCTGAGGTCTAAGAGCAATGGGGCACATTGACTTCTGCAATCTTTGAGAATTGAGGGAAAAATTGATTTGGCAGGATTTCAGGTAAAATTGAGGAGAGAAACTCCTTGGGTCTCAGGCCTAATTTTATATCCTTCACCTTGCTAGGCTGCTAAAATACCTCTTTTGCAAACTTTCCTGTAATGATTTCATTTCAGCATTTAGCAGCATTTACCATCATAGTGACTTCCCTTGATTTTAGAAGAGCTTCTAAACTTGGGGTTAACAAATTTCAGGCTGCCTACTGCCTGTTTTTGTAAATGTGGTTTTATTGGACACAGGCATTCCCATTTGTTCACATAGTGTCTATGACTGTTTCAGCACCACAACAGCAAAATTGTGTAGCTGCAGCAGAGATTATATGGCCTACAAAAGAAAAGAAGAAATTATTCTCTTGCTCTTTACAAAAAAATTTGCCGACCTTTGTCCTAGACTATTAATGAAAACATAATCTTAGCATTAGGTCTGATTGGTTAGGAGTGGCTGCCTGGACTACTGTGTTGAAAACTCTGAGTCTGGTCAAGGAGAAAGAGTTCTGGGTTTGATTAGCAATGTCTGCTATGGATACAAAAGTGAGGATTGTTGACACTTGTGCCAAGCATTTGTAATTCATTTTCCCATTCTGCTATGAGGCCAACCACTCTCAGCCAAGAAATTCACTGATGTCTTAAAGGATGTTTTTCATATGAGGCAGAGCAGGGAATTTCTAATGTAAGGCAAATTTAGCACCTTGCTGAATAAATTAATTAATGTAACTAGTCAATAGCTATGACTTGAATGCCATAAACTTTGCTATATACATTACAAATGCCATCTTATTTGTCCTTACGCTTCTGAAAAGTAGATATTCGTCTTTATTTTGTGGCTAAGAAAATTAAGATACAGGAAGTTCAGCTACTTTTCGTGTTGGACCCAAATATGGTTCCAAAGACAATAATTTCATGTATCTGTTGGGTTGAATTAAATTTGAGAGGAAGCACAATGCCATTATCAGCCTTTCCTGCTGCATAAAATTCAACAAGCAGAAATTAAAGCCATAGTTCTAACAGAAATATCCCTAGGAGACCTAAAACTATTGACCATTCACACTTGAACACATAATACCTCAATATGATCATTTTTCCTCTTAAACAACCGAAAATTTGAATATTGTGTAAATGGAATAGGAAGTTGTTTATTGGTGGTTTTTTTTGCTTATTTGTTTTGAAAGACAGAAAAATAATTTTGAAGCATAAGGTGTTCTTAGGGAAACCAGAATATCCAGAGATCTAATGTTTGTAAAAGAGAAGGTTTTAATAACAACTGGGATCCAATAGGTAGATATGAGATAAACTGTGTCTGGCTAGAGTTTCCGTCAATGTTGTTTTGATTGCAACTACCAGAAACTTTTCAAAGGTATTTACGTGAAAGTGCATTTATTTAAAAAGTGTATCTTTTTCTCATGAAACTTAAGGACAGAAAAGCATAACTGATCTTCAAAAGGAACTGGATCTAACTGGAAATTCTCTCAAAATCAAGCTTGTGCCCTCTCCCTCTCTCTTTCCCCAACCTCCCTTCTCCCCCACCCCCACCCCGGCCCCCATTTCTTTCTTCCATGTCTCTGCATTCATGGTAGAAAAGTAACTGCCCTAGCTAGGAGAAGCATTACCTTTCAGACTATGTCATAGACCTGGTATGGGGAATTAGATGCCACAGATAATCTTATATGCCTCTGAGGAGGTGACAATTTCCATGGAAACTGGGGAGGAGCTAAACTTAAAAACTCTCTGAATCTCAACATTTTGAAAGTGGGTCCAGTTTCTTGAGGTTGGTAAGGGAATGAGAATGGGTATGGCAAGGTCCAACCTTTTCACAGATCTGCCTTATGAAGAAGCTGTTGGCTCCTTCTTGAGGAGGAGGTAGAAATTTCATGCATCACCCATTCCTGGAGACACTAAGAGTGAGGTTTCTTAGGGTTCGTTTTGTTAGATCAAAGCTTCTTCAGGACTCAGGAATTCCAATTATTCTTTCACTACTTGGCACAGTTCTGAGATTGAGGAACAATAATCGTTATAGCTATTATACCAACCAGTAAGTCAAATCCTTCATGACAAAGAATATGAAAGGAAAAAGAAAGGGGCAGACTCACCAGTGACTTCCTCTTTCAAACATTTCTATTTCAAGCTTCTTTTGCACAGTCTTCTCCTGGCAACTAATAATTCGCCAGTGGTCAACTTCACAATTATCATTTACTCTCCTTCTTAACCTCTTTCTGTATTCAACATTTACAATAAAATATTGAAATATCATGGGGAAAAATACAAATAATATTTCCAGATATTTGAGGTCTTAGGGAAGATAAATCACAAGTAAACATAGAATTTGTTTTCAATGGGTTTTGTTGATGGCAAAGTTTTATTCACAAATACATGTACTCTGGCAAAACAGGTCATAGTTGCCATGACCTATTCAAAGTGCCCAACTCTGAACAGGAAAAAGCAGGTACTTCAGCTTCAGTGATGGTGTGATTAGAAAGGCCCAAGATATCCTATTTTCAGGAACTTATTACACAAAGTCTAAGAAGCTTGTTCAAATCTCTCTGCAGACATCATTGGATTCTTAGTAAATGTCCTTAGAATCAGAATTTGTTTGTGTGAGATTACTTTATATTCAGGAAAAACATCAAAAAATTAATATTTTATTTGAAAAATATGATTATTCATGTATAATAAATGTTCATGTACATAAATATATACAAATATATAATAATTAATGAACAAGGTCCAAAGAGGTAAAGTATTTTTCTGAAGATCACGTGGTTGGCAAATATTAATAATTTATTGTAGTATAAGGAAACATCCATTAAGCATTAAGAAATAAAGTAGATTATAATCCTTTACTAAATTATTGACTAATATTGAACAATTTGCTTATAATTTCTGAAAGCTAAGATTTATATCTTCAGTATGTTAAGAACACTTACAAATCAAAATTGGTCACATTAGGTGAATAAATGTTTCATGAAATAGACAGATTACCAGTAAATATATGAAATATTTGCAGTAATTAATCAAAGACAATTAGAAAAAAAAATAAACATGGTTTACTTTTTAAAATGGCATTTTTTTTTAAATGTAAGGTTGCAAAGGGTTCAGTGGAATATTTACTTCCAAAACATTCTGGTAAAAGTTAATTTTGTATAGACACTTGGTATTAAATATATAATGGCTTTCATTTCTAAGAATTTGTGCTAGAGATATAAAAATATATGCAAATATCAAGGAAGCTTATTAAAACATTCTAACAGTGAAAACTGGAAATAATTTAAATGTCTAACAGTGAAATAAATTATTGTACATATGATATAGGAAACATCCATAAAAAGTCATATTCTTAAAGAAAATTTGCAGATGTCAGGAAACAAAATGTTAACTTTAATTTTTAATTTTAATCTTAATTGAAAACAGGACCAAAGACTATGTACATATATAGCATGCTATACTATTTTTATGTAAATATGTGTATAGTTACAAATAAATAAGAAAGGACATGGCAGGAAATATGATATCAATAGAAATTAACTCTAAGTGGTGAGCCTACAGATGATATTAATTTTCTCCTAAATACATTACTGAATATTCTTCAAAGAACATAAACTAATTTTACATTAAGAAAATGAGACCACACATTAATTGCTTCAGGAAAAAATGGAAATTGAAAAAAGTTCTGTAATTACGGAGAAATTATAAATGATAATTACTTCTCTAAAGTACTTACAGACTAACCGTTTGTCTGAGTTTTCTCAAGTTATCAAGGCACAAATAATTTCCATGATATATAAATTGTTTCACTTGTGAAATAGATGAGAAAGTATCCAATTTATTTATTCCATAATAATACTTCAAGACATAAGACAGATTGCAACAGCAATGAAAAAGTAGATCAATCTTCCTTACAACTACAAAGACTAAAGTCCTTAACAAAATACTAGAAACTTGAATTCACTAGTATATTTGAAGTCCATCCACAATCAAGTAGGGTTCTTGTGATAATTTCAAGGATGATTTAGTATTAGGCAATCTGTTTCTATAATAATTTGGCTTGATAGGTTTAATGAGAATAAATAGATTTGTGACAATTTTAATGCAGTCTGAAAATGCATTTGATAACACACAGAAGTTATTCTTCACAAAACAATCCCCAAGTCAGGAATAAGAGTATTTCTAAACATAATAAGGGTTTATTTGAAACCAACAGTCAAATTTTTCATTATAAGCCACACCAAAGCCTTTTCCACTTAAATCAGAAACAGACACAATATTTATTGACCAACTCCATGGCAGCAGCTGGGTAACATGCTATATACAGAGGAGAGAGCAAAACAGACCTAATCCCTGCTCTTATGTCACTTACAGTCTTGCATTCCAGCAGAATATACACAAGAATTGGGGAATTAAACAATTTCCATTTTGTATATGTACAATTTTCATGTAAGTAGTATTATGTAGGAAATTAGCAGGATGGTGAAAGAAAATTAACAGAAGGTCTGTAAGATGCTACACAAAGTGTTGGTCAGAGAAGCTCTCACTAGAGAGGTATCATTTAAGCTAAAATTGGGAGGATGGGAAAGCAAGGCTAATTTAACCCTTTAATTTATAGCAATACAATGAAAGAAGAAACAGAAATGAAAAGTATAATATTTAAAGAAGATAACATTGTTATTATAACACTTGAGACAACATTATTATTACTTGTAGATAATATATATAGGCTCAGATATAGAAAGAAAATGATCTAATTATTAGAATTAAAAGATACAATTCAGCAAAGGGATCAGACATAAGATGAATATTTTCTTCAATCAGTTACTTTCCTATATGTACCAAAATAGTCCATTAGAAGATGAATGGGGATAATAGTTCCCATTACCAATAGGGACAAAAATCAGAAAATAGTAATGATTTTTACAAGAAAAGTTTACATGAAGAACACTTGAATTAGTGGGAAATTGCACCACTTTCAGGATGGGAAAACAATGAAAGTATCTTAAATGTATCATTGCTCCGCTAATTGGTATATTTATGGCAATTATAATTACTCATAACTTGAAAAAATAATTTAAAACTCCAGATTAAAAATTTGTGTAATAAGGGAAGAACTTGCTGTTATTAAAGTGTATTATAAAATCAAAGAGATTACAATAGTATGGGGTTTGAGTAACAAAAGGCTCATCAAAGAAAGAGTAGAGTAAGCCCTGAAAGAAATCTTACTATATATAAAAATGTAATGCATCATATAGCAAATATTATAAGCAATGAACAAATTATTCAAAGTGTGTTCGAAACAGTTTATTTTTAACTTCACACTATATAGAATTAAGTATTTAAAAATAAAACTCTAAACAACTAGGTGTTTCTATAGATAAATATTGAACTGATATTGCGATAGGAAACAACATATTAAGTACAAAAACAGTAGAAAATGTTAACTGTTTAAAAGATATGGGCTTAAAGTAGACAAAAATAAAAGATCCTTAACAAATTAGGAACAATCTTTTGGGAAACAATACAATATATTTTTACTATCCCTATATCTGAAGCTCAGCAAAGAATAAGACAATAACAAACAACAGACAAAATAGGTAAGGAACATGAATGGACATTTCAAGAGCCTATTACATAGGCAGAAAACTCATCTTTATTAATGGTGAATAAATATTAAAATAATAACTACCATTTTCACCTATCAATAAATACTTTAGAAACATTTAAATGCAATGGAACAGATAGCTTAAAAAGCACTCGAATACCATGTTGTAGAAATGAAAATTAGTGTGACCTTTCTGTAAAATAGCTTGGTTGTATAAATTGAGATTTTAAAAAGAGTTCTTATCTTTTGGTTTAATAATTACAGTTCAAGGAAACTTGGAATAAATTAATCAAAGCTACTAATAAAGATTTAGGTATATGAATGCTAGTCATATTCATAGCATTATTTATAACCAGAAAAACTTGAATATATGCAAAAATAGAGGATTACTTAAGTATCATATTTATATGATGATATGTTCATCACAAATTAAATATTTTTGAAAAATATTTAATTACATGGATAATGTTCACAAAATTTTAAGCGAAAAGAACCAAATCATTAAATAAAAATAAAACAATACCAATATGACCAAAATTTGCAAAACAATGTGTATATATATGGATGTGTACATAGAAAAAATTAAAAATATTAAACAACAGTTATTTCTGGGTAGTAAGATTATAAATAATTTTTTGTTATATTCCTCTGTACTTTCTAATTATTTAAAATCTTTATCATGCATTCATTGATGTCCAGGAAACCAATCAATAACAAATAATATTGAAAATGAGAATATATAACAGTAAAAGACTTTGTAACAATAATCCATTTTATTTGTAGGCTTAAATGAATATTCCCTATGTACATGATGAAATTTAAGAGAAAATATAGAAATCGCAAATTTTTATTGTTCATTTTCATAGCTGTGACACTTCAGCTAGGCAAGTTTACAACCACTAACACTAGTAAAAACTAAAGATTTACAAATTTTTTCTAGTTAAAAATATTTTTTCACATTTTTGACAGAATTGGGGTTACACATTTTAAAAAGCATATTATAAATGAATTTGTATTTCAAATTAATAATCAACTTACTGTGATTTTTACAATGTTATTAGAAGAAATCAATTGATTATGTCCTTCAGTTTTGATGCTATCAGTACAACAATAGCTTTTTCAGGAATATCTTCCCTACCCTTTTCTGTGTATGCAAATTATTGAAGTCTTGCACTTGGAACAGTGATATTTCCTTCTTAAAGACATACAGAGAAATCCTTAATTCCAGTGAGCGAATCTTCCACTGCAATCTGCTCGTCTGCTCTTTTAACCATGAACTGTATTCTCAGAGTTGAGTCTTTTTCATTGGCAGAAAGAAAGCATGCTTCCAATTCCCCAGTAGGAAAAAAAAAAAAAAAAATCCCTAACATACTGTGTAGCCTAGCATGAAATTCTGTTGAATATAATTGAAAATAAAAATCTGAAGTCAATTTCTTATGGTTTTGGCTCTTAGTTATTTTGTTTTAACCTTAATGTTTTTGTCTCAACTTCCCCCAAGTTGCTTCAAGATTCAGAGAATGGATCTGTGGCACCTGAAGCTGAGAAATGTACTAGTAGTTGATGTCTTACATGTTTACTGGAAGAAGAGAGGATGGATTTACCTGCTTAAAAAATACCTTTAAACTTTAAACTAGCTCCATCCCTCATAGGCTTCTCTGTTTACCCTGGAATACTCTTGTTATCATATAGAAAATAAGTATTAAAGATTTTCTATGGTAATCCTAGAATGAATGAATAATTAAACATTAAAAGTAATATTAGTCATTCAAATTTTAACTTTGGCAAGGAACAGTT
>RJWJ010030695.1:0-19722 GCA_004363605.1 Indri indri | reverse complement strand
GAGCTGTTTATTAAGGTCCTTTCTTATGTCAGGCACCCTGCAAGCTCAGTGTTGGGATGCAGAGGCCCTTGCCCTGCTGGGGCTTGCTGCTATTTGGGAGACCAGTAGCAAACAGAGACAAAGAGAGGAGATACTTTGATGATAGTGACACATCCTGGGACAGAGGTGGGCAGGGTGGCGTGACTGAGCGGTTTGGGTCGGAAGGGATGCCACGTTAGAAGGAAGAAGGGACAGATGAGCTGAAATCCGAGGGATGCAGCTGGGAAGAGCCAGGAGAAGAGAGTTTCAGGCAGAGGGACCAGCACGTGCAAAGGACAGGCAGCCGGACTGAGCTCGAGGGCCTCGCGGGAAAAGACAGGCCAGGTCAGCATGGCCGAGGAAGCGGCCAGCAGGGAGGCGAGATCGGAGCAGTGTGCGGCGAGCAGACCCTGCAGTTCCTTGCAGGGCTCGGTGCTAATGAGGAGGCGTTTGGACCCAACCCTCCGGTGGCTTCCCACCACTCCACTGGCCGTGGGTGTGAGAGGGTCTGCGACGGCCCTATCTGCGTCCCACGCAGGAGAAGAGCTCATCTTCTGCTAGCACGGCTCAGTGGAGCTGAGAAGAGGAGGGACGGTTTTGGATGCATTCCCTACAGAAACAGAGGCTGTGCTGTCACCAGGGGGCACCCGGAGGTCAGAAAGATGCCGTTCAGGAGCTTAACGTGCCCAAGGGGTTTCCAGAGTCATTTAATAACTCCTTGTGTTTACATAGAGACCGGGAAGCTCCTAGGAGACAGGAATAAAGTGAACCTGCCATCTGGTGGCTTTTGGAGAAAATATACATTAACATCATTTTCTTATAACTCTAATTTCTTTCTGTAAATAAGGGGCGCACCTTAGACTAAGAATTGTGCTTAAATTCCACCCTCTCCCCCTTTTTCTGACTTCGCAGTTTGCATCTGACATGGAGAGAAATGTTGCAGCCTAAATTAGATCTGAGTATCTGTTTTTCTTGGACTTAGGGACTTTTTGCTAACAACCACAAGTATAGTCCTGAACATCATGTAACAGCATAACGTGTTAATTTTTTTGAATAGCTTTTATGATCAACTTTGATTTAATAAGAACATCCATCCCATTTCCAAACCACATAGATTTAATACAAATTTAATGAACCAAAATGTGCTGTTGTGCTGCCATGTAGCTAAATTCTCCAAGGGGGGAAGCTGGCCTGAGAATTTTAAGGTTGACAAACATTCACATGTTCCAGAAACTGTCGAAAATCTGAGGTTGTTTCTAGGAAATGTCTGTATTCCACCAGGAACTATATCAAAATGACATTTCTGAATTTGAAAATAACTTAGTACTGTACATTTTTTATCTTAGTTAAGGGCTTGAATCTGGCTTATAAAAAGGGGAAAAAAGAAGAAAGCTAATACTGGTATATTCTTGACTTACTAGTTTGAAATAAGTTAAATGATACCCATTAACTGTCATAATTAACCATTTTGATCTTTCCATTTTTTTTTTTTTAACCAAGAGAAGCATCTTTGGAAGAAATATATTTGGAGTGAAGTTTCAATTTTCATTGCAATCTTTTCTGTACAGTAAAAAATATATATGTGACATAAAATGTACCATTTTTAATTGTACCATTCAGTGGCATTAAATACATTCACCTTCCATCTCCAGAACTTTTTCATCTTCCCGCAATAAAGGTCCATTTTCCCTCCCACTGCCCCTGGAAACTGCCATTCTACTTGCTGTCTCTATTTTTGAGTACGCTAGGTACTTCATGTAACTGAGTCATACAGTGTTTATCCTTCTGTTCCTGTGTCCTCGGGGTTTATCCATGTTGCAGCAAGGGTTGGAATTTCATTCTTTTTTTTTTTTGAATATGTAAAAATGTATTTATTATTAGCTTTTGAAACCTTAATACGAATGTGATTTCTCATGGGCTTTTACAAATACTGAAAATAGCTTCCAGGTCCTCTTTCTTCTTTTAAGGGTCTTTAGAGATTCATAAGAACTACTGATTTGATGATTGCGAGTTATCATGGAGGAAGAAGAAAATTCGGTGGTGTCTCAAAAGTTGTAATTCATATTAAATTACAAGTCTTGATTATTCTTACTTTTTCACAAAATGTTCGTATAATCTTCAAAAGATGTGAAAAACATTTTTGCATTTAGATAAACATCTTAAAATATAAGGTAAGACTACGAAGTAACATGACAGGTTTTTCTCTGCCATTTGTAAACTAGATTAGAAGGCAGTTTCCAGAATTCCAGAACTGTGGAGGAGATATTATCGTTTTCATTTACAATCAGGATAAACTGCCTTCGACAAGGAGTCAAGGGATCTGGGTTCCAGTTGCCATCTTGCACGGTATGACCTTGAATAAGTCTCTCAACTTCTGGATATCAGAAGCCCATCACAGAATGAAAGGTATCAAGTCAGGTCATCTTGAATACACTGTCCAGCTCTCTTATTTTATAATGCCGTGAAATCAGAATAACATGTTCCAGGCTGTTTGGGGTCAGGGATTCTAGAACCTGTATAATAATGTACAGTATTTTAAAAATTTATACTTTTTTGAATCTTGTTTAAATATGCGCATATTTTCCCATGTTCTTCTGTGCATTCAAATGTATTTTCCTATTTAACAAACTCTTCGTCATTAGCAACAAAAAAGCTTCTCAGTGATGCACTTTTCATTTCTTGCTTTTATTTCTTTTTGGCTTCCCTTTTTAACTTCTCCAAGATCTCTTCTGGAGTTGTGGAGGCCAAAAGTTTCACCACCTTTTCACGAGATTTACCACCCTCATCCAAAACCACACCAGTGTTCCTGAGTGCTGAGACCTTGGACAGATACAGCAGAGCTCAGCGTTAGCCTCTCCCTCCGGTGGCGGTGCTGCAGTAGCTACGCTGACGGCTTCTGCTGTCAAATCTGCCACGGCATTTTGTTGGGAGCCAGGTTTGGCATGGATGGCTATGGTGACACAACCTTTAGGATCAACAGCCACAGGACCTAGGGGAGGAAGTGGTCTCTCTGGTTCCTTGCTCTGGCTCTTACCCTTGTTCGTCGCACCAGCCTTCTTAGGCATCTCGGTGCCGTAAGGGAGCTGAGCGGAGGCCCGAGTGCCTGGCGCTGCCCCGAGCTGCTTCAGCAGCCCAGCCGCAGCATCCCGGCCCGGGGAGGTGCGGGGCGGGGCCAGAGTTTCATTCTTTCTAAGGGCTGAATAACATGCCACTGTCTGTATAGATAGCGTTCTGTTTATCCGTTCATCCATTGAGGGACGTTTGGGTTGTTTTCATCTCTTGGCTATTGTGATCAATTGAGCTGTGAACACTGGGTGCAGATTCTGTTTGAGTCTCTGCTTTCCGTTCTTTGGGGTATACACTTAGAAGTGGAATTGCTGCATCATGTGGTATTTCTGACTGTTTAGTTGAGGACCCACCGTGCCGTTTTCCTGAAGGTTCATTTTTAGGTCTTCGTGAGATATGACAAACAGAATCTAACCATGACTCATGTTCTCTAACACAAAGGTTAACAAACCAGAGCTTGCAGGCTGAGTGTAGCTTGGGCCTGCATCTGTACGTACCATCAACAAGCTAAGGATGTGTTTGACGTTTTTAAATGGTTGGAGAAATCAAAAGAAGAATAGTATGTCATGATCCATGAAAATTCTATGAAATTTGGATTTCGTTGTGCGTAGCTGCAATTTCATTGGAACACGGCTGTGCTCATTGCCCACGTCTACTGTCTGTGACTGTTCCTCGGTACAGTAGAATTGAGAGGTCGTAACAGGTTGTATGGCCCACGAAGCGGAATTTGTTCTGGCCCTTTAAGAACAAATTTGCCCACCCAGTTAAAATGGCAAGGAATCAGATGAGCGTGTTTACATCAGCCGACTGCTCTGCCAGTCTGCGTCTGGGTGGGCTTTCGCGAGGGTCAGAGTGGGTGCGTCAAGTTGCCCACCTGGTTAATTACACTGCCAGAAAGATCCTGGCCGCCACCTTTTTGCACGTACGCGCCTATCCCAGTTGCTGCAGCCTCTGGGGGACGTTCTTCTGTAGGAGGTACGCGGTGTAAAGCTCCGCCAGCTCCGGCCTCTTGCCCGTTTCAGGTACATTTCCTTTTCTGTGTGTAATTCCAAAACTTGGCTTCCTATTCCCATTGACCAGGAGGTACATTTCTGTGTAATGAGGAACCAAACTGAGGAAGACGTCTCAAAATTCAGTTACGTTTTTTATACACTTTTTTTTGGACAAGGTTTGTACTCAGTACTAAGAGGCACAGTCTTCTATTTTTAATGTGTGATATTTCTATAAAACTATGTGAATGTCATACTTGTAACTGTAGGGTGTTTTCAACTTTTTTTTTTTTTTTTTTTTTTTGCAAAGAGCTGTTTTTGAATGGAGGGCCAAGTGTGATTTGGTAAAAGTTAAATTCACATAGCGTCCGTTTGCTCTGTTCAACTTGAAACTATCGTTTTAGGGTAACACATTGTTCAGGATGTTTTTGTTGTCATATGTTTCTCCCCCAGAGCTTCTTAATATGCACACCCAACTCTCCTGCAGGTAGCTGTGTAGTTCACTTTTAGCCTATTGTTTTATTTAATTCATGAGGGTGATCTTAGGACCTGAGAGAAATTTGAACAGGCCCAGCAGGAATCAGGCTAAGCTTATAGGAGGAAGCATGCCTAAATTCTATTTCCCCTTTATTTAGTTTTTGTTTTTTTTTTTTTTTTTGAGACAGAGTCTCACTCTGTTGCCCAGGCTAGAGTGCTGTGGCGTCAGCCTAGCTCACAGCAACCTCAAACTCCTGGGCTCAAGCGATCCTCCTGCCTCAGCCTCCCGAGTAGCTGGGACTACAGGCATGTGCCACCATGCCCGGCTAATTTTTTCTATATATTTTTAGCTGTCCGCTTAATTTCTTTCTATTTTTAGTAGAGACAGGGTCTTGCTCTTGCTCAGGCTGGTCTCGAACTCCTGAGCTCAAACGATCCGCCCGCCTCGGCCTCCCAGAGTGCTAGGATTACAGGCGTGAGCCACCACGCCCGGCCCCCTTTATTTAGTTTTTATAGGAAATGGGGCATCGTGTTTTCTGTTTTTGAAATTGTGTTTGAAATGACATTTGCATGAAGCAGCAGCCTGTTGCCTGCTAACTGGTGAAGTGGGAGCAGCGAAACGGGAAGGGCAGGTGAAATCGTCTGGGAAATACAGCGTGACGATGTTGTTAAATGGGTGTCCGTGTTATTCAACATGGCAAGGCCAATGCTAATTAAATGTGGAAGCTGCTGAGATATTTTAATATTCTCTTTACCCAAACAAAAAATTTTAAGAATTTTAGCATCTGCTGGAGCTCAGTCTAATCTGATTTTTTTTTTCTTCGCTGGACCCTTTTCTTTTTTCCTTTCTCAAACACACTTGCTCATTTAAAAAATTTAGTTTGAGAACCAAGTACTACACTTCCGTGTAAGAAAGCCACAGATAAATACGACTGTGTTCCATTTGAAAGGACAATTTTACTCACTTACACTTTCCCTTGTGTGAGTATTTTAAGTCTCTTACAGAAACCGCTCAAATTTGTCCTTTCGGGAGTGATCGGCGAAAATGTTTGTAGGTTCATGTTGGTTTTTAAATTTTTATTTGTTTAATTGTGGCAAAATCGCACATGAAGTTCACCTGGTTTTTACGTTCCCTCTTTGTGTCTAGAAGAATTAATAGAACCAAAGGAATACAGTGACCGAGCAGCGATTCCCCCTGTGTGATGGTAGTAACTACTGTTCGTTATGAGCCTACGGGCATGGCTTTTCTGTGTTGGAATGTGAGAATTCATGCGATGTAACCATAAGACATTGTGCTCGTTTAGTAGCACAGAGAGGTTAAGTTATTTACTGGAGGATGCACAGCCTCCCTCCAGGATCATGCTGCTTCTCAGAGAATGTGCTAGCTTGCGCTGTTAGAGAGACACTATTGTTTCTACCCATTGAGTGTAGTTTCTGGAAAACAAGGCCACACTGGAGTACAGAGGAGAGAAAGGCGACTTAGACTGGGCAGAGTGTGACTGAGACACATAAGCAAAACACAGGCAAGAGTTTGGTCTTTGAGGAAAATACAAACCAGGAGAACAATGAGTTGCATTTTTTTGTTTGTGTGTGTGTCTGATAGTTGTTTTTATCTTTTATTTTTAAGAGTGTCCTAAAAGTACCATTTTAAGATAGGTCATGTGGTGTAATGGGAAGCCGATGGGGTTTAGGGTGAGGCGACCTGGGATCACTGCTAGGTTCTGACCTGCCTGGTGATGTCCTCAAGAAGTCTCCTCACCTTTCGGGTGTCGGGGGTGGGGGTGCCGTGGGGTCCGAGCTTCAGGGTAGACTGAATTCACGTAACGTGAAGCAGGGCACGAATGCTGCGTGTGTCCCGTGTACTGCGACACGCTTTGGCGTACATATTCCTGATCTGGTAAGATGAGATGCCCTATATTTTACGTGACTTCAGCATCCCACACCCAGATTCTGAAGTCAAAGAAGCTTTTAGCAGTCCGGAAATTCCGAGAAGCAGCGGGCAGAGATATTTGGCTCTAGGAAGTTTTGTTGGGTTATGAGTTCGTGGCCCCACACAGGCCGTTACTTCTGTAAGGCGTGTTATCTTTCTGTGTCCTGTGTCGTTACTCTACAGAGATTAGCAATACCTGCCTACCTCACAGGATTACGTCAAGGTGCTTCATTGTGGTAAAAGTGGTTTTTAATTAAATGACAGATTTCTTGGTCTTGCTTCAAGCAAAATACCTGAAGTATTTGTTTTTGCAGTGGTTCCGTGGTGTCACACCTGAGCATAAAGTGGCGTCCTTGCTATTACAGCACATAAAAGCCAGGCAAAAGGAAACCTATTTAGCCATCGTGTCAGAGCCAAACTGCATGTCCTTCTGCGCCCTGCTTTGTAGGGGGACCAAATGTCACCCACACATTGAATCTATGCCGATTAGCAGCATAAGATGGTAGGGAAGGGCACTGAGGAATCAGAATTCTTAGAAGAGTAGCAATGTTTATTTTATGAATTGAAAAATACTCCTATTCAGTAGCTATTGTCACATGAAATTAGGCCCGATGTAAGACTCCACACTTTTAAAAAAGATTTAACTATGATTTTACAGTCATTTATATGAGTGACAGTTATTGCTTGTGGTTTTGCAAATTTCCAGCAGCTGTGATGGAACCAGGGAAGCACTTACATTTTGAAAGCAGGATCGATCCGTACAGCAAGGATTTTAACAGGAATTAGGGTATCTGGGAATTGCACAGTTTTATTCCCAAAGAGTTAACTGAATTCCATGGGTCAAAAATGAAATTCATGCACTCAACCGCCCTTGCACTCTGCTGCTTTCTTGGTGAGGAGAGTGACCCCTTGGTCTCCCCTTGAACCTTGTCCCTCATCTGCACATAATTGAGGCTTTTAATAACTCCGTGGTTAGCTTATTAGCTGCAACTCAGTGCTTTATTTTTTAGGGTATTGCCCGAGTGTTTACAGTATTCATCTTTAACTTACCACCACCGACACTCGAATGGTATTTTACCACGTCACGTGTGAGAGCCTTACAACACTGCTCCCGTTCTAGCCTTTCTCGTTCTCTGTGCTGCGTTTGCCGTACATTTTACTTTCATACAGGTTATAAACGCCACAACACATAGTTATTAATGTTGCATTCGGCAGTCGATTATCTGTAAAAGATTTTTTCAGATGAGAAGAAAATATTTTTATATTCACCCCTACAGTTACTATTTCTGCCACTCATCGTTTTTTTTTTTGTAGGAATTCACATTTTCATCTTAGGTCATTCTTCTTCTGCTTAAAGGACTTCCTTTAATATGTCCTGCGGGGCAGGTCTACTCACAGTGAATTCTCTCTCACTTTGTCGGGAAAAGTCTTTATTTTGCCATTATTCTTTGAAAGGTATTTCACCGGAGTGTAGAATTTTAGATTGATACATCCTTCAGCTCTTTAAAGATTCCATTCCATTGTCTCCGGCTCGTGTAATTTTTGATAAGAAGTTTGTGGTGTTTTCTTTTTTCCTCTAGATGTGATTTGTGTGTTTTCTCTGGCTGCTTTTAACATTTCTCTTATCACTGATTTTCAAGAAATTGTATCTTGTTGGGATTTTCTGTGGTGTTTTTCCTGCTTGGGGTTTGTTTAGATTTTGAGTCATTTTTACCTTCCTTAACTGCATTTCCCAACTTTATTTAATTTTGAAATCCTTGTTTTAAGTTATGCGTGTTATCTTCTGTAGAACTGGTGTTTTATGAATGAACACTACACCCAGAGTGGGAAAGGATGATGAAACCAGTATAGCTCCACATGGCTCCCTCGGCCCCTATAGAATCAGGTCACCCGGCAAGCTCATGGGCGTTTGAAGCCTGGCATTATGTACAATACCTGAACGTTACTACTTTGTGGAAGAGGTATCAGAAATAATTGCCTGGGTAACTGTCCGCTTTGTGGACATGCTCCTATAGTAACCGCTTTTCCCATGTTATCAAATATAAGTAAAAAATATTACCAGAATCTCTCTTGCACACTTTGTACAGTGACGATCCACTGACGTATTAAGGGAAAACTGATGGCATCCCCGAGATTACATTCTACAGATAATGTTACTAAAATGTTAATTCCAAAATATTCAAACTCCTATTTTTTTCTGTAGACATGAAACAGCAATTTTTATGGTTTGACCATGCAGGCTGTTTTAAAAAGGAAAATCTTTTAAGATGTTCCTTGGTTTTAATTTATAGCTTTCTAGTTTGCTTATAACCTATATGCTATTTGCACCCAGCTAATTTTTATTTTTCTGTTTTTTAGAGGTGGGGGATCTTGCTATGTTGCCCAGGCTGGTCTCAAAATCCTGGCCTCAAACAGCCCTCCCTCCTCAACCTCCCAAATAGCTGGGATTATAGTTGTGAGTGACTCTGCTGTCTTTGGAATTTGTGTACAACATTAGAGTCATTAATTGTTGAGAAAATAATATAAAACATTTTTTTCTATGTCATAAATATAACTTTCAAAGGGAAGCAGTCTCTTTCGTGTTGTCACTCAGAAATATATATCAACAGAGAAGGGCATATGTTATAGTGGCAAAAATTATCTAAAGAGTATTCCAAAAGTGAATTTTTCTAAAGAAATGAAATAAGACATGAGGAAATAATTAGCATGTTATGACTTTTCACCTCACCGTGCCTATTGTCATAGTTGGTGAGTGAGAGGAGAAATGAGGGTGCTGGCCTGATTTTAATTCCCAGTGGACAGAGGCTCATCGAGAACTGCCTCACTTCCTGACACTATCGTTATATTAAAAGTAACATGCATCTTTATGAGGCATTACCAACGTGGCACACCTACATTCATTTTAGTCAAGTACTGTCATCCTTAGACTTCAGGCTTCCAAAGTCTTAAGACAAAATGCACATTGATTTTATGTTTCTCTCGGAGAATGTATATAGTCTTCCAGCAGTAAAACCTCAATTTATTGGAACGTTTAGTGGGTGGTGTATTCCAAGTCAATCCAAAAATTGTCTTTGAAATTTCAACATGTTGAAAAGTCCTTCACGGAGAAATCTGGGGACGTTGGGCAAACCACAGCGCATGAAGCATGGAGTAGCCTTATCCGCGTAGACGCGGGTACATGGAGATGCCCCTCAGCAGTAAGGCTGGATGGAGGGGCGGTGCACAGAATATGTGCCACCGACTGCCCAGAGCTGAGAGGAAATTGTGAGGGTCCAGTGGTCATTTCTTGTGCAAACACGTGAGCAGCTGGTCCCACACTGTTGCTGTAGGTGCCTGGGATACGTCAGTGAACATGCACGGTGAGATTGTGGCAGGCGGGACTCACAGGAAATCCTGAATTCTTTCTGTCCTTGCACCGTACAATACACAATAGCGCGTCAAAGCTTTAAGCAAATCCTCCAGTAAATAAAACGTGGTAGCACCTGCCGGTTCTACAAGTGCAGACCTGGACTCTGCCACTTCCTAGCCGGGGACTTGGGCAGGCACCTGCATCTCAGTGCTTCCATTTCCTCGTCTATGAAAGTGGGATAATAATAGCCCTACCTCGCAGGGTGCCGTAGAAATGGTGTAGAAATGGTGACCGTGGCATAATACATGTTATATAAGGACTTAGTTTTCTAAGCACTGTAAATATTTAAAGTCATTTACTAGAAGAACTAAATAAGTTCAAAGCACTTACAAGAGAGCCAGGCATACAACAGGTGCAATATATGTGTTGGCTGTTACTACTTTTTAACTGTAACCCAGTGTCGCAGAGCCTTTTGGATTGTGGAGCTGTTTTCAGGTGACGCATACTAAACACCTACTACTAAACAACCTGAGAAACGTCACTCTGAAGAACGTACTTTGGCAAACACTGCTCTGCTTATTTTAAGCCTCCAGCTGATTGGCTTCCAGGTTCCTTTGGTGCTGGGTTTCCCTGGCAGCAGCCCTGCAAATCACTATTCCTGTTTTATGAGGCACCTGCTGGAAGGCCCCTTTCCCAGGTGTCTCTCCCACCTGCCTTCCACAGGGTGTTAGGTTCTCAAGGTCAGGAATGCTGGTGTGACTTAGCTGGCTGATCCGGGCTTGGGGTCTGTCTTGAAGTTGCAAGCAAGATACCAGCTGGGGCTGTAGTCATCTGAAGGTGTGACAGGGGCTGGAGGATCCGCGTCCACGGGGCTCCGTCACGTAGCTGGCTAGCTGGTGCTGGCTGTTGGCAGGAGGCCTCGGGTCTGCTCCATGCTGGCCTTTCCACGGGCAACCAAGGGGGTTTTATCGTACAAACTTAATGCCATTTTATCAAGAGAAGCCAGTAGCACCTCCACCTCCAGTTGGGACATTCAAAAATATCTCTAGACATTGCCTGGGGAGTGGGGAGGAACAGTCACTTCTGCTTGAGAACCACTGTATTAAAATATGGAAACATCATGATAATCCCATGCCTTTACTTGGGATTACATATGTCATCAGTGTTGCATGCTGCTCTGTTTGCTCCAAGCAGAACACTCATGCACAGAGGAGTGCTCAGTCTGCAGCAGCAGCCAGGAAGTGAGCGTGCGCAGCCCTGCACACGGTGCGGGCTTGTCGCCAAGCAGGGCGCTGGTTGCGGTCGTTGCCCGCCGTGGCTCTCGTGCTGACAAGTTCCTTGGTTCCTTCTTGTGGTTCTGTGCCTGCTGGAGCTAGACCGTCTGCTCCCCTACCCAGGTCGCGGCGCGCTGCAGCTCGGCCTCCCTTTGCCTGTTCCGTGCATCGTTGATTCCTCATCCTCCTCCTGAGGAGGAGATTCAGGCGAAGGAGGGTAAAGGCAGAACTACATGGGGCAGTTCCATCGTCAGGCACGTCCCCCAGGGAACGGGAAACAGGGACTCGAACCAGACTCGTACACGAAAGTTCAGAGCAGCACGATTCACAGTGGCCAAACGCCCGTCAGTGCTGAATGGACACACAGCATGTGGTCCGTCCACACGGTGGGAGAGCATTCAGCCGTACGGGGACGGAGCACTGATACCGGCTGCAGCACGAGTGAACCCGGAAAACATGCTCGGTGAAAGGAGCCCAGACACAAAAGGCCACCTATTGGGTGATTCCGATTATGTGAAATGTCCTGAATAGGCAACTCCAGAGACAAAGCAGACGGGTGTTCGCGGGCCGGGGAGGGGAGAAGGGAGTGACTGCTTAAAGGGGACGGAGTCTCCTTTTGCGGTGAATACAGTGTTCCGGAGCTTGACGGGCGTGATGGTTGCACAACATTTGGATGTGCTAAATGCCACTAAATTGTACACTTTCAAATGGCTGATTTTATGTTCAGTGACTTTTGCTCTGGCCGAAAACGAAAAAACCAACCATGCAGGGTCCAGGGGAATGTCTGGGTTGGGCCTGAGGTGTGAGATTCTGTTTTTTCTTGAGTAACTAGGTTCTGAATACAGCTCTGAAAGGTGAGTCTTCGAACTGCTAATGCTTTCCTAGTAGGAAAAGAATATGTTTCCCCAAAATGACTGCTTTCGAGGAATGAGCCTTTTTAAATTTGAAAATGTAGTTATTAAGAAGAGTCACTCGTTGCTTGCACCATCATTTGTTATATTCAGTGTAGAAATTCCTTAACCGTGGTTTTACCGATCTGCAGGTGTTCGCAAAGCACTATTGGAAAGCAATGTGTAGGATTTGTAATTGAAATGGGACAAAACCAGCTGATTTGCGTTTAGGATGGAATTTAGCTGAGGTGCTGAGTTTGGACAATATTTGGCTAGGCCTTTGTAACTTTCCAACTTCGTGAATCAATCACTGTGTGAAGCAATGAAAAGGCAGACGGTTAACTGTCGGTGACGGGCTCACGATGCGCAGGCCCGTTCCCAGCCACGATGAACGGTGAGCCGACCGGGTGAAAATGCTGCATTTTTTCCCCTGTTTTGCCATAAAATTAAGGCAGACACCATAGCGAAATGAATGTGGTAGAGGTATTCTGAAATCTGCTGTATTAAAAAGTGTATAATCAGCTACCGTAATGTTCTGATTGATTATATACCTGGTACATCATTCATTCATTCCCACATTCATTCATTAAGCTGACATTTATTAGGTGTGCAGTATGTGTCAAGCCTAGACTGCAGAAATCCACTCGAGGAAGGGTGTGATGCCTGTTATGGGTGGTATGACAGAAGGAAGCACAGGGTACAAGGAAAACAGAGTGCATCCCCAGGGATTCTGTATTCTACTTAGGGAACAGGCTAGACATCAAAACTGCAGTGGCGCAAAGGAGAAAATGCGTTCTCTCATATAACTGCCCGAAGGTGGGCAGTAGCCTGAGAAGGGTGCGTAATAAATCTCCAGGGGCACTGGGGGATGCAGGCAGGTTCCTGCAGTCCTGCTATTCTGCCATTCCTAAAGGTCAGAACTGGCTCTCAGCAACTCACAGGACCGGTGTTGTTAAGGCAAAACCCAGAAGTTGTATGTCTCCTTACATACCGTTGGCAAGAACTCAGCAGTGGAATGCTGGAGCCCCTCTGCAAGGGGTGCTTGTGTGATTAAAA
Organism: Indri indri; assembly: GCA_004363605.1. Lineage (NCBI taxonomy): Eukaryota > Metazoa > Chordata > Mammalia > Primates > Indriidae > Indri > Indri indri. The sequence goes on along the minus strand of RJWJ010030695.1, from coordinate 6,673 downwards.
GACAGATAAGTGGGTTGGGGAAGGAAGGCTGGTGAATTAGCAGTTTCTAAATTATTTTATATTTTATTTGATTACAGTGTTCAAGTTTAACTCTTTCAAGAACTACATGTAGCACCACTAATGCTATTGTAACCCACTTTGCATGGGGAGCACATGCACGCTCCACTGCGTCAGCTTACAGCACACCTCAAGGACTTCCACCTCCTGCACGCAGGGACCATCAGCGTACGTGCACACTGTGCCGTACTGTCATGCCAAGAGCTGCGACTACCAGGAAATTGGGACACCTTTTATATTTATCCAGTTTTGGCATTTACTTTTTAAAATAATGTGTTGCAGTTGGTAAAATCATTTGTATTCACACAAACATTTTGCAATAGATAAACTCTCTTGCCAGCACTGTTTATTAATAATGGTTTTATTTGTGTACTTACTAATGGGAAAGTCAGTCATGACAAGGTATCGGAAGGTCTGATTTCTTGTTTTAATTTATTGTTTTTAGGAATAAACTAATTAGTTTTGACATGTTGCGTAACCAGAGGAATGTTATTAACCCAAGTCATAATTTCCATTTTTTTGTGTTGATCACATGCAGATGATAAGTTAATTATAGTTACTGAGTTTAACAACATATATAAAAGATAATCTTCAATTTCAAGACTCTAATTTGTGAATTACCATCTGTTTTGGACCAAAGAATAGAAATTTGACTCTAAAGCTTTTTTCTGAACAGCTTGTAATAAGAGCTGTTTGTATATTAATTACTTATTGAATTATTATAGATTTTGATGTTTTAATTTACAAGCAATTTGGAGCTTATTGTGGTGACATCTGCTCATATTTTGATACTTTTTGGTATTTAGCAATTTCATCATAAGGCTTCTTTTCCCCCTGGTAATTTACAACCCAGTCCTCAAAATAGTAATTTGCTTCAGCTTACTGTAGGGGGTATTGTCCTGTTTCATCTCCACTGCAGAAGGTTTTTCATAATCAAATGTATTTTTATTTTATAAGCAAAATCAGCATTCCCTTTGTGCCTGCTTCGTTCTGGGGCCTTTTAATTTCTATTCAAATAGTTAGAGATGCGGCACTCTAGCCCGGGCAACAGAGTGAGGCTCTGTCTCAGAAAAAAAAAAAGAAAGTCAAATAGTTAGAGATGAATTTTGTTTAATTCTCATTATTTTTCTTCAGTGGTAAATTTTTAAAAAATTGCTTTGGTTACTACTTTTACCTTATATATCCTTATTTGTTTTAAAGTACTGTAATGAAACTTAGGTTCCTGTAGAATTCATTTAATCTCTTTCCTTTAAATAGCATAAGTATAAACATGACTCAGTGGGAACAATTTACTTGAATTTCCTTAAAACACTCATGAGGTTCTATGTAAATTCACTCATAAGAAACACCTTCACTCATAGCTTTGCTTGTGGATTTGAATTATATTAAACCTGGCACATTTTTGTTGTCACTTAAAACTATTGAATAAGAAGATAGAGAAAATGGCAGATGTTTAATTTCCTTAGTTCTTGCGTTTGTAGAAGATAGCAGATAATTTGAACTCTCCAGGTGGCTGGATTCATTCACAACCAAAGAAATTTTATAAGGAAGAAGGTAAATGTCATTAAGTAAATGCTGGTTGGCTGATGAATGTTTATAGTGCCTGAAAAATACAGACAATTTTTGTTATAACATTATCATTTTATGAGCTACAAACCCAGCTAGATTTGTGCAGGTGGAACCCCTGAGAAATGGAAACGTCTGAGAACAGTAACTGAAAAGTTGAGACGTGTTAGTTGGTGCCTTTGTCTTTCTTTATTTTGGCAGAGCCAAAGGAGAAAATATTCTCACTCGTTTCTGTGTTTTTATGAGCATGGTACATGAGGGTGGGTATATGCACGCAAGTGTGCTTGCTGGGGTTGTTGGAAACTCAGCCCAAGCAATGTGTAAAGTTTCACTACAGAGTGTTGTCTTCTCCTGATGGTGTTTACAGCTTAATTTACCAGTTGCACAAGGCGCTGTCCCGAAAACAAAGATATTTCAAGTGAACGTAAACAATAACAGTAGCAATATCTGAGCTAATATTAATTTTGTCTATTTTGAGACTGTTTCAGAATTTCTACATGCAAAACACTGCCTGACTGGCTGTTTCAATTTCTTCTCCTTTTTTTCACTTTGCAAATGATATCTTACTGTGTCTGCTAAGGACTAAGACAGAAATGATGAACCAATAAAATATGTTAAGTTTGAGTTAGGAGGAAAGAGAAACCTGTGGTAATTTTAAAACATAAAGATGGAAATTTAGGGAAGATTTTTCTTTACTGTTTGAAGAGAACCAACTACAACTAAAATAATAGACTTAAATTTAACTAAAATAAGAACCTTATTGTTTGGGGTACTTTTGTTTAAAACCAGACATACGTAAATTGTTTTAACAAGTTAAATGTGTAAGTATTTCAGTATTGACTTAAATATTTGGAAAGTGTAGTTTGCTAGTAAAAACAAAAGTTTACAATATTAAGTTGAATTTTGTGACTGGCCTCTTTCACTCAGTAAAAGAGTTTCAAAGTTCATCTGTGTTGTAGCACATCATGCCTTTTTATGGCAGAATAATATTCCATCGTATGCATATACCATAGGTAGACACGTTTGTTTATCCATTTGTCAGTTGATGGACATTTGGGTTGTATTTACCTTTTGGCTGTTAGGAATAATGATGTTATTAACAATCACATACGAGTTTTTGTGTGGACGTATGTCTCATTTCTCTGTGGCGTATACTTAGGAGTGGTATTCCTGGGTCAAATGGCAACTCTGCATTTAACATTTTGAGGAACGGTCAGACTTTTCTAAGTGTCTGCCTGATTAGTCAATATTTTTTGCAATGCCATTGAACTGTATTCTAAATGTCAGAGCGAAGATGAGTGTTTTGAGTGGGTATCAATTTAGCACTTAGGGAATGTAAGTTTTGATTTAACTAAATTGGGCACACTGATCAAATTCCTATTGTGCTTGAGGTATTTGTGTTTGGCCTTGTGAGTGACTTTGGGTGCTTTGGTAGCCTTTGGGAACTCGTTGGGGAAAGCGTTGTAATCCTTGGATTCTAAGTTATTATAAATTTAGAGAGACAATGAATCTGTGATCAGAAAGCTGGAGCTTAAACTGTTTTTCTAGTTGGAAAAAAAGGATGATAATGTAAAGTAAAATAGAGGAATGGACTAATAAAAATTGTCCATAGTCCGTGGCTCTGTACGAACACATGCTTAGACGCTAGGTTGATTGACTGATTGAGGCAGAGTCTCACCCTGTGGCCCCGGGTGGAATGCAGTGGTGTCATCATAGCTCACAGCAACCTCAAACTCGTGGGCTCCAGTGATCCTCCTGCCTTAGCCTCCCTAGTATCTGGGACTACTGGTACACACCACAAGGCCCAGCTAATTTTTTCTGTTTTTAGTAGAGGTGGGGAATCTCGCTCTTGCTCAGGCTGGTCTTGAACTCCTGAGCTTAAGCAATCCTTGCCTCAGCCTCCCAGAGTGCTAGGATTACAGGCATGAGCCATCGCACCTGGCCAACACGTGTGTTTATTACAAACAGCTGTGGGGTGGGGACTGCTGGGTGGGGACTCCTAAGCAGGCTGTGTATGGGTGTGTTGTCTGGTATCAGGCATACCTTCCTTGGAAAGCGAGGAAAATCTGGATCCCAAATGACAAAATCAGCATTTAATTTTCTTAGGAAAGCACTGCTAACTTTGCAGAAAGATTTTACATAGACTATTTGAAAAAGCCAAGTTATGATGGTGCCATTTCAATGATTGTTTTTAGTAGGTCGGCCAGTTCATTAAGTGGGGTCTGTACCTTACCTTACGACTTTATAAATGGAGTGCATTTCAAACACGAAATGCCTGTTTTCCTATAAAGCAGTGGTTCTCAACCAGCTGCAGTTCTGTAGTGTGGAACATTGGGCAAGGTCTGGAGACATTTCTGGTTGTCCCCACCGCAGGGGGTGGCGGGGCACTCCTGGTGTCTGGAGGGTGGGGGGTGGGTCTCGCTCAACACCCTGTGGTGCACGGGACGGCCCCTCCACAAAAAGTCCCGTGCCCCCAAATGTCAAAAGTGCCACAGCAGAGAAACCGTCTTAGTTAGAGTTTACTGTTTCTAAGGACCTGCCTGGACAGAACAAAAGAGAAAGGCGTTAGGAGTGGCGAGGAAGAAGGGCAGCCATGAAGCGAGGGCATTCACCTCGGGAGAGCAGGTGCTGTCTACTCCTTTCCAGGTCCTAGAGGACAGTGTCCTCTGTATGCCTTGGTTTCCTTGTCTATAACATGCAGTGGTGACAACAGACGTCCACGCAAGATCGGTGCTTCCCACCGCTCTGGTCCTGGAGGTAGAACAGTGTGCTCGCTCCCGTGCACGGTGTTGATTTGGACTCCAGACTTGTGCCAGTCCTGCGCCAGCCCCGCTGTCCTGTTTCCACCCCAGCCACAAACGCTTGGGGCGAAGTGAGGCTGGAACTACAGAGCTCTACTCTTCTAGCCCGCCCCACCCGTCAACAGGCCTTACACGGAAAGCTTCAGTCGTGCAAAAGTAATTGGCAGACTTCAGTCCGTGCTCTAGTTCAGTGAGTTTTGTTTATTTTTTTTAGCCAAAATTCTTTAGCTAGAGGTTAAGATGCTGAAGATTTGGTTTTTATCTATGTAATAAATCATGGGATGTTCGGGCTGGAAGGGAATGTACAGATCAGGTGACCCAACGAAAGGCAACCCCAATTATTACCTGTATTTGTATAATAGATGCTTCAGAATTAATTTCAGAGGTCCTTATTTACCGTCTTTCAAAAATGTGTATATAGCCTGTTGGTAATGACCACACGATGCATTTGTTTTGGGATTTGTAGCTGCAGGCTGTTTTTCAAGTCCATTCCTTTTGGCCTTCCTAGTAACCCTGTGTAGCAACTGCCCTTCCATTATTTGGTCATCAGAAGTTGATGATGTAAAACCAGAGGTTTCCAGCTGTGCAGGATATAGAGAGAAACTAAAACTCTAAAATTTGTCATCGGAGCCACATTGTCACCATTACTGCAGCACACATCATCACCAAAGTATGGTTAGAGCCGCGACATTTTGTTAGGTATATTTTTTGTTGTTTAATTTGTTTTCCCTAAATAATAACTAATTTGTTTTCATTAGGTTATGCTCCGATTTCATAGGTTCTTATTTAGTCTGTAATATTTTCTTCTTAATGCTGTCTATGAGTGAACTGCCCAGAGTTCAAGCACAAATCTCAGGGCAGATTTGTATTTTAACTGTCCAGTTTTCTTTGCTCTTTGTCCAAAAGTACAGAAATGTCACCAAATTAAGCAAAGAAGATAAGCGTTTCTGAGGGGCAAAGTTCTGACCCCTGTAAAGTAAAGCCCTGTTGAGAGTGCAGAGTGAGCAGGGCGGTGGCCTTCTCGGGCAGCTGTCGTCCCTGCCGCGGCATCGCAAACCCCGCAAATCCAGCTGCCTGGAACAACACACCGTCACCACCCCGCCGTTCCTGTGGGCTAGCAGTCGGGGTGCTAGCGGGCTGCATTGTCATTTGAGGCGTGGGGGTTTCCTTCCAAGGTCAGATTGTTGGCAGGACTCAGTTCCTGTGGTTGTGAGGCTGAGGCCCTCAGCGCCCCGTAGGCCGCCTGCCGGTCCCTGGACAGATCACATGATGGCGGTTTCTATCTTCACGGCCAGTGGACGGTCTCTCCTTCCAGTCTGCGAAGACAGACTCTTGTAGGATGCGACATACATCTGGTCAGCCTTGCTGCATGGTGTAACCTAACCTAGGAAAGTGCACCCCATCTCTGCTGACGTATCATGTGGGGCAGAAGCAAGTCACAGGTCGCGCCCATACTCAGGGGAGGGGACTATATCAGGGCAGGACTTGTTGGGGCTCAGGTGTGTCCCTGACAGCAACCTTTAGTTGAAGTCCTCCCGTTAAATGTAATGTAAGTTCCAACTTGAATGTACACTTTGTCCTTTTGTGTTTTTCTAAACAAACAAAATCTTAATCCTCATTCAACAATACACATTTTGCTGCCCATAAAAATACCTGAAGACGAATGACATGGACACCGAGACAGCTTGCAAGCCACCTATGTATATGTAGTGTTGGTGACATGATTGAAATAAGTCGTGGTGGCCTTCGTAGGGGGTCGCCGCTGTTTGGAGGGAGCAGCTCTCACTGATGTGTAAATTGTAGTTTATCCGTATGCAGCAGTTCCATTGCTCAATTGTCCTCTTTGGGCTGGTTTGTTCTTGCGTCTAACTAGGATGGTTTTGAGGAAAACCACACTTCCTGGCTGCCTTGGACACGAGTCCCCTGCGATTTTCACATCCCCTCAACCCACCGCCACAAGTCTCCACCTGCCTCCTGGCGCCGGAGGTCTCAGGCAGACTGATGGCGTCCAGTGACTCAGCTACCCATGGGTGCTCCTGCTCAGGCTGTGTGCACCCGTAGGGGGAGTGACCGTATAGCTCATTGCTTAAACTTCCAACCATTTAAACTTCTGTGAGTGACAGGTGTTCCGAGTAACCATTTCTCCAGGACCTTCTGGTTACTACTCTTCCCAGGGGTGTGGACAGGACTGAACACGACTCATTCTCCTCCGTCTCTCTGCAGAAGTGCTTCCCGTCTAATCAGCCGCG